>JBBIGB010308810.1:0-10923 GCA_037577075.1 Alestopetersius hilgendorfi | reverse complement strand
ATTAAGATGAAACTGTCCGGATATCTCGTCTGAAGTCTCGCGGTCACGGAGCTGATGACGTCACTCGCGGCCGTCGCGTCGGCAGATGGAGGAATGTAAACAACAATGGCGATCACATGTGAGAATTCTCTGGGCAGGTAGTATGGATGGAGCCCTACTGCTACCAGCTCAATGTCCGGGCTGCAGACGCGTTCCTTAAGCACAATGTGATTAGGGTGACACCATCTCTTGTTCACGAACAGAGCGAGTCCTCCCTCTTTGCGCTTACCGCTTATTAATAATAAAGCAATGGTTCAAAGGACACACAAGTTATTTTCTCAAGAGGCATGAGACGTGATTCCATCCATCAGAAGTTATTTTATTTAATATACTTAATTAAAAAGAAACAATAAAAACCATTCCACAACTTGCAGAAATCAAGGATCGCAGGGAATACAAAGCACAAGAAAAACCAGGGAGCTGGGGCTTACTATTGGTAGGGTGTGCCCACAAAGACCGGATCACAGCAAAAAGATACCCACTTCCACTCGTGCATCCCACACACCCGTGAATCACGACTACAGGTTTGACACACAACACGCAGAAGGGGATTCCACCACCATCAAGGAACACCCATGGCACCACCACAGGTACCCAGCTGCTGGAAACAAAATGGGAAAAGTAATAGTACTTCAACACAAACACAAAACAAAATACAACCAGATCTCAAATACCAAATTACACTCACACTTATAAGGCCAGGTTTAGAATACACAAATGATTAAACATAGACAAATCTGAAACAAGGCAATCGATAACACCAACAGAGACCAAGCCCTTGACGGCACCAACAAAGGCAAAACGTTCACAACACCCGTAGTGGTAAAGCAGAACAGAGATGGCACAATTAAAGACAACACTTAACTGTGCTACTAGAGGCAAAGCAGAACAGAGACAACGCAATTAAAGACAAACAGTTAACTGTGCTACTAGAGACAAAGCAGCAGTGTTCCTTTCATAAGCTTATAACAGAAGACACAGGAGCGGAGTACACGTGTGGCACATTGAGAAAGATAATGAAAATAGTGACACCCCATTTTGTTTTCATGCTTTTGTTTAGTCACTTTATAAGTTTTGGTTCAAGTCTATTGTACCATAATAGAAAGTCATATAGGTTCCGCAGGTAGAGGGCGCTCTGTTCCTTACGCGTCAGTAGAAAAAGTTTAGTCAGTATGCGGTAAGGCAGTGTACAGACCGCACACCGACGCTGCGTCCGAAATCGCATACATCCCTACTATATCTCTGTTTTTACAGGTAAGCTGGGGGAGAAATAACCAATAATAAATAGACAACAGCAGTGATTATAAGTGCCTTAGAGTGTAACAGATGGAGAGTGAATCCACGAGTTCCATGGAGTTTGTAACAGTAGTTATAAAACACTATAAAAACACTATAAAAATGCAATATAAAAACTGTAAAAAGTT
Source organism: Alestopetersius hilgendorfi (assembly GCA_037577075.1). Classification (NCBI taxonomy): domain Eukaryota; kingdom Metazoa; phylum Chordata; class Actinopteri; order Characiformes; family Alestidae; genus Alestopetersius; species Alestopetersius hilgendorfi. The sequence continues at coordinate 9,460 of JBBIGB010308810.1, read as the reverse complement.
GTTAAAGTATTGGTTCATAGAGTAAAATGCATTTTTGTGAGTTTGTCACAGTAGAAAAAGTTTAGTCAGTATGCGGTAAGGCAGTGTACAGACCGCACACTGAGTATGCTCTGTTTATCTCTGTTTTTACAGACACAGAAGTTACAAAGAAAGAAAATTAACATGTTGCACAGGAAAGGAGTTGGCCCATCATTTTCTACAGTGTAACACATTATCAAAATAGGGTCCCTGAAAACACAGATCAATAAGAGACCTTTCAAATGTTCAAATATCTTCACTTGAACAGTGTTTTGATTAATAGAAAAGTAGAAAACATTTCATACAGAGAGGAGTCTGTAAGTTATTGGACAGTGAAACCACATCCATTGTTTTGGCAATTTCTCAAGAACACTGGATATTACAATATCTATAAAGTGAAGGTGCAGGGTCTTCATCAAGTCAAGTCAAGTAGATTTTATTGTCATTTCTACCATATACACCGTACATAGTAAAAATGAAACAACGTTCCTCCAGGACCATGGTGCAACACAAGAGCAGAACAGAACAGAATAGAACAAGAGCAACAGTACCCCTAAAAGAGACAGGACAAGACAATGTATAGTGCAAATGACCTTGGCTACATTGAGGATAAGTACTGTATTTGACCAGTACTGTAGTTTAGCAGCAGAGATGTGCAAGAGTGCAAATGTGCAAGAGAATGCAGGAAATCAATATATAAATATGTGCAATTAAAAACAGCAATTTAAAATGGCAATAAATATGACTGTGCAGTTTGTAGCAGCATAAAAAACAGAGAGAGTGTTGTGTGTTTTACAGAATGTGTGATAAGAGTATTTTAACTGGTTATTAAAGGCTGAGTTTTCCAAGGGGGTAGGGGTGAGGGAGGGGAGTGAAATTTAATTTTCCTTTAAATATAATTTTAAGATCACGAAATGGTTTAGTCCACCTTCACTGGGCTTTTTGACTTTTGAAGTAGCGCTCATTCTGCTGAAGCGGCAGATGGCAGTGTATAACCGTGCTATGGAAGATGGTGTCTAAGAAAGCGAAATCCAGTTCTTAGAAAAGAGAAGAGAGTCAAGAAAGGAATAAAAAAAGAAATGAGGGAAAGCAACTGCTAAGAGACTTCTTTCCCAAGAAAGGTGAGCCCAAAATGTGAGATCGTTCAGATAAGCCACGCATTTTGTTTGTGGTATCTGTTTTAGTACTCGCTCCATGAGCCTCTCGAATGTCGCTGGGCTATTACAGAGCCCAAACGTCATTACCCGGAAATGCCATAGCCCGTGCCCGATGGTAAAGGCCGTCTTAGGTCTAGCACTCTCCACTAGTTCTACCTGCCAGTAGCGAGGTGTCTAGCGAGGTGAACCAACGCGAGCCTGCAATATAGTCGAGCACATCATCTATTCTCGGCAGAGGGTAGGAATCTTTCTGCATTACCTGGTTTAGGTGCCGGTAGTCCACGCAGAACCTCCAGTTTCCATCCTTTTTTGGCACCAACATGGCAGGGGTTGCCCAGGGACTGTCCGACGGCTCGATGATGCCAGCGGCCGCCATCTCCTCGATCTTGCGCTCGGCCACCTGACGCTTGTCTAGGGACAGACGGTGTGGTCACAGGCGAATCGGGGTGGCTTTTCCAATCTCGATGAAGTGCTGCACCAACCCTGTCCGCGTGCACTCCTCATCCTTCGCCGCGAACAGGTCCTCGTTCTCCGCCAGCAACGCCTCCAGCTCGCCTCGCTGCTCCTCGTCAAGCCCTGTGCTGGCCCTCTCCAGCAAATCGCGGATGGCTTGGTGCGTCTCCGGTGATGGTCCTGCCGCTCAGTCTGTGGCGTTCACCGCTGCGTCGGTGTCTCCGTCGCTTTCGCAGAGTGAGCGTGCTTGGGCGGCCACATGAAGCTGGCCCGCCGTGACATCCACGTCCAGGATGTCCAGTCTGAGGATGCACTCTTTGACCACCTCTGCCAGCCAGACCTCGTGTTCTACTGCAACTCCGTGGACCGTCATGGCCAACCGTCGCCTCCCTCGCATCCTCGCCCTGGTTCTGGTCACCGTGGACAGCTGGACGGAGGTCTCGTTCCAGCCAGGTGGATTCTGCTGCTGGGTGTGCGGCAACACCCCCGGCCGCACGAATGTAATAGTGGAGCCAGTATCCACCAGCCCTCTGCAGCGGACCCCTCCCACTTGGCAGGTCACACGGAGACCCTCTGTGTCACCCAGCCGACCCACCCCTGGGCCATCTCTCTTTAGAGGGACTTGGTGGGGGGCGAACGGCGCGTCCCTCCTGGCACCATTCGCTGGGCGTTTCCCGCTGGCTGTTGCTTGTCCCCGCGTGATGCCGCTTCGGGGCAGTTTCGTTCTATGTGGCCAGGGCGCCCGCAGCAATAGCACTCTCTCGGCCGCGGTGGTGGTGACGGCTCCGGGACACCGTCCTCCACACTGGTCGCCGCAGTCTGCTTCAGGGCTTCCTCCTCCTCCACCTCTCCAGCCGCTACTCTCCGGTGCGGGGGGGTTGAGTGTGTTCCCCAGAACGGCCTCCAGACGCTCTGTCTCTGCTAAAGCTGCCGTCAGGGAGGTCGGCGCGGCAACGCGTACGTGCCGCTGAAGGCGCTCAGGGTTTATCGCGTTCAGGAACGCATGCAGCGCCAGATCCTCTTGCACCACCGACGGGTACCGCGGGTAAGCCCGGCGCGCACATTCTTGCAGGTCCCCGGCGAGTGCACCCCACGTTTCACCAGTCCTTCGGTGCCGCTCACTGAGCTGGGGTCTCGCCGCCTCCTCCCATTCGGGCCGGCTGAATCTCTGTTTCAGTGCCGCCACGAGCTGGTCGAACTGCCGGCGTTCTTCTCGCGGCTGGTCAAGTAGGACCTTCAGGGCCTCTCCCTCCAGAGCCATAGCGTGGTGCACTGCTGCCTCATGCAGTCACCAGTCATTATACTCCGCTGCCATTTCCACGTGCGCCAGGTATGGCTCCAGCGGTGGCGTCCCATCGAACCGCAGAAGCTTGACAACCTGGCATCGACGCTGCTGCCGCCTCTCCGTCATCCCAACCGGCCCGGCGTCTCGCGGGTGTGCGGAAGCGGTCTGTCATCCTCGGACTGCCACTGGCTCCGTCCGGGCGTGCAAAGACCCGCTGGGCCTTCTCCAGCAGGGCATCTATCTCTTCTTCGAGGGACTGTACCATCCGGGCGTCGACTTCTCTCGGACGCGCTGCCATATCTCACTTCTGACACCACTGTGGCGAACGAGCAGAAAGAAGCCGACAGTATGCCAGGAACTTTGTTTTTTTTGTGGTTTTATTTCTCTCCCAAAACAGCACACAGCAGCCACACAACCTCACTCTCTACTGTGTCCTCTCCAACTGAACTGACCACCCTTATAGCCCCTCCCCAAAACTCACTTTCCCGCCAGAACACAGGGGCCAGTCACCAGCCCCCCCCCCCCCCCCGGCAGTGTCCCCACATGAACCCCAAATTAACCCCTTAGCCAGTCAGCTCGTTACAATATTGTTAATGCTACTGAATACACCGCTGCGGAGTTACTTTGTTGATGTTACTGGAAGAGGTGAGTGCTGATGGCTTGCCCCTGGTCCGGATGACCAAAGACCGCCTGGAAGATGTGAAGAAAGGTGGTATTATCTTGCACAGCTGGCTTTTAAAGCAACGTCACAAGCACAAAGACCAATCACAAACCCCATCCAATCATTACTGAATTAACCCATGAGACAAGACATCTGGAAACACAAGGGGAAACTAACGCAAGCAATCACTGGGAGAACAAGAGGCCTGACACTAGACAGGAGCGTTCCCAAGCAGCACCCCAAACCAAAACATACCAACACGTGAACAGGAGGAAGTGGGAGGTAAATCCCAGGTCAGAAGTCTGATGAACATGCCAGAGGATGAACGGATGTGACACCTAGCTATATTGGTGAGGGACTGGATAATTTTTATGTTCTCAAAATTGAACCCTGTTGTTTCTAACCAAAACCTAATAATAAGTATTGGTTTTATTGTATAAAACTATTAATAACAAAACATGAATATGGCCTAGTGGTTTAGGCATCCGCCCTGCGACCAGAAAGTCCGGGTTCGATCCCCAAGACCACTAGGCACCACCGAGGTACCCTGAGCAAGGTACGCTCCCCGGGTGCTGTGTGCCTGGCTGCCCACTGCTTCACCCAGTGAATGGGTTAAATGCAGAGAATTGAGCAATTTCCTCCAGGATAAATATAGTATTCAAAATAAAAAAAATCAAAAATATTATGTAGAGAAAATCAGACGATCAGATGATTTCTGATGATTAATTCTTGGTACTCAAACCCAGCTTTCTGACACTGGGCCCTACAGTGCAACCCAAAATCCTTTGGTAATCCTCTACATTCATGATGCCTTGCACACAGTCAAGACACCCAGTGCCAGAGGCAGCAAAACAGCCCTAAAACATCATTGAACCTCCAACATATTTGACCGTAGGTACTGTGTTCTTTTACTTGTTGGCCTTTTCCGTTTTCTGGAAAACAGTTCTTTTCCTTTTCCATTTTTGTTTAAAAAAAAAAAAGCTCTGTCTTGGTCTCATCTGTACATAACACATTTTCCCAGAAGGATTTTGGCTAACTCAAGTACATTTTGACAAACTGTAGTCTTGCTTTTTCATGTCTCTGTGTCAGCAGTGGGGTCCTCCTGGGTTTCCTGCCATAGCGTTTCATTTCATTTAAACGTTGACGGATAGATCATGCTGACACTGATGCTCCATGAGCCTGCAGGACAGCTTGAATTTCATTGGAACTTGTTTGGGGCTGTTTATCTAGACTATCCGGACTATCCTGCGTTGCAACCTTTCATCAGTTTTTCTCTTCCGTCCACGTCCAGGGAGATTAGCTACAGTGCCATGGGATGCAAACTTCTTGATAATGTTGGACTGTGGACTAATGCAAATCTAGATCTCTGGAGATGGACTTGTAACCTTGAGATTGTTGATATTTTTCCACAATTTTGGTTCTCAAGTCCTCACACAGTTCTCTTTTCCTCTTTCTGTTGTCCAAGCTTAGTGTGGTACACACTGCAAAGACTAAGTGAACTTCTTTTCTTCTTTATCTGCTTTCAGGTGTGATTTTTATATTGCCCGCACCTGTTACTTGCCCCAGGTGTGTTTAAAGGACCATCACATGCTTGATACAATCTTATTTATCCACAATTTTGAAAGGGTGCCAACAATTTTGTCCATCCCATTTATGGAGTTTAATTTGTGACAATATTTGCCTTTTTCCTTCTGTTTTTGTTTTGTTCCAATACACACAAAGAGAATAAACATGTGTATAGCAAAACATGTGTTTCTGTGAGAAATACTTGGTTTTCTGGAAAAAAATCAGGGGTGCCAACAATTTTGGCCATGACTGTAAACTTACAATTCACACACCCTGAGACAGCTTTAGGTGAAAAAATATATATATAATTATAATGTCCGATAAAGGATATTCAATGTGGGGAGAACAATTGACTGAACAGCTCATATGTATGAATATGTGTATACGAGGGGGTGAATAGTTCCTGCATGCCAGCTTATAACCAGGCATTAATTAATAGGGAAATTTGCAGTGAATGGTCATAAAATTACTTGTAATCCAATCCTATAATATTATAAGGAACAGTGTGTGAGCATCTGGTTTTCAGTTGACATAGCGGTGAACGGCACTGGGCTTTAAAACAAATAAAGGGAAAGTTACAGTGTATTAAAAAAAATACATTTTCTTTTGCGTTCAGTGAGTGGCCCGGCCAATGCATTTTTTACTCTCCCTATACTTTTGGACAGTCAGTTTTGCTTTGTGTTTAAATTCCAAGAAAATTCGTGCACGTTTACGAGATTGGGTATTTTTTTTCCCTCACTCCTACCGTCAGGCCGGCGGTACAGGAGCATCCAGACCCGCACCAGCAGATTCAGAGACTTCTGAACTGCTGATATTCTGCACACACCAACATACACACGCCAAAACTACAGGACTCTTCACTATGACACTTTAAACAACGCCACTTTAAATTCTCACTGCATCATTTTGCACTCCACATTCTAAATACCTCACTGCATCATTTGCACTAAACATTCTAATATCTACTGTACTATTACCTTCCATTCTGTAAATGCTAAACACGCCTTAAAAACGCTATTTCCAAATATTGCACATATTTTCTAAAATGTTTACATATACATTACATTCCCATATTTATATATACATAGATATTGTCAACTGTCAAATGTTTACTTCTTAAATTTTATTTTTATTTTTATTCTATTTTATTCTATTTTCATCTTCTATATATTTATGTATAAATGGGGGGGAACACGAGCCTAAGAATTTAATTACAGTAATGATGCTACATTGTTATCTGTATATGACAATAAAACTTGAAACTTGAAACTTGATGAGTGCCCTAACATTTATAACAGGTCTTTGAAAAATTCTGTCATAGTTCCTGCCTGTGACCACGCGGGGTCGCTATTGGAAAAGGGATTCTCCTATTCTCACACCGGACCGGGATTAATGCGTTGATTCTCCTCTTACCTGAACTGACTCTCCTCATTACTTCACGGGTTCCCTATTGGTCATCTTTGTAAGTCAGGTGTATTTAGGTTCATGTTTTCAGTGTATCGCTATCTAGACATACTTCCGCTTGCACTGGTCCTTGTTCTAGGGGTTTCTTTCCTCAACTGTATGTTTCATATTCCCCAATAAAACCACAAAAATGCAGCTCCGTGGTAGTGCCTGTTATTCTCAGCCAGGACAAGACCTCACCGTGACAAATTCTTTATAAACATACGTTTTGCCCGAGAGGAGGGTTTGTTACAGTGTGTGGATGGGTTGTTGTCAGAGCTCTGAGGTAAAAAAGGCTACACCGTGTCTTTTAGGATTTTTTTTTTTTGCTAAGAAGGGTCATAAAGTCCAAATTGCAGTTTGTGCGACAGAAGCTCCAGTTCCTGCACCCATTCTTACAGCACAGATCGGGTTAAAGTAACTCAGACTGTGCCCCAACTTAGCACTGTGAAACAAGTGCACATTTATTCCAAATTATTCTCAGTTGAGCACTATTTGCGGGAGTTAACGCAACAATTATCTAGCTCTGCACCAGTACAGTGGACTGAAAATATGTTACTGGCTCTCAAAAAAATTGAATTCAGCCTTACAGTCCGCTCCGTACAGGGGTCTCCGAACCTCTATAAGCCTTACGCTCAGGGTGCATACCAAAAGGGAGTGAAGTCTTCAAATTTTGGACGTTTAATTTAGGTATTACAATACATTGTTGACTTAAAAGTATAAATACAGTTATTAACGATTATATAATCCTGCTCCTGGGCCCTGCAAATGCTTCCAGCCGCTGCGCATAATGGCTGTGTTTCTGCCGCTTCTTCATCAGTATTCCTGTCTATAATGAGGGTGCTGGGAGAAGGAAAGATGTTTCCCACATAATTTCAGCTTATAAACATGCAGCAAAGTAAAGCTTTCCTGCATGTGTACTAATCCAGAGTCTGTACGTTTCTGCTCATATGTCAAAAAGGGGGGAGGTACAACATCATTAATACTACCCACCCACCAATCATAAATAATAATTAAATAATATAACCAGCTAAGATGCTGCTACAGTGGTTTTAACAATTTGTTGGAGAAACAGACAAATAAGAAAACTGACCAAAGTATGGGAACCAAAATAGTGTCATTAGTTGTATACTGCTCTCAGATTTCTCAGCAACAGGTGAAGGCGCTGTTCCAGTTCCACTTATTTTGGAAATGGCCCATCAAAATAATGCAATTCGACTGCGTGAAATACAGCAGCAGATTATAGAAGACAACGTTCATTTTGGGGGAATAAATAGTGTGAGTCTGTCAACAATTGACCGTGTCCTGCAATGCACCAGGATAAGGATGAAACAAATGTATCGGGTAATAATAAACTTGTTTCATCCTTATTGAGCGAAACTGTGAGAGAGTGAAAGAGCAACAATGTCAATATGTGTAAGTAAGTAAACTTTTACAGTAAACTCAGTACTAGAATGTATTCTGTATTGTCTGGCAAGCAGCTCATGTATACATTATACTGTGTCATTTACAGAACTAAATGTAGTTGTTTTTCACTGTGTACAGAGAGTCTTTGAGCTTGACTTGAAGGTTAGACCTCATGAATACATCTTCGTGGATGAAGCTGGATTCAATCTAGCAAAAAGGAGAAGAAGGGGTCGCAACGTCGTAGGTCAACCTGCCATTATTAAACTGCCTGGTCAGCTGCCATCAGCAGCTATGGGGTTCTCCACAGTCATGTTACTAACAACAAAATTCTACTGACATTCCTGCATGGTCTACGGGATGCTTTGCTTGAGCAGAGAGATCGTGAGCAGGCAGATCATCCCATGTATGTTATCATTTGGGCCAATGTGAGCTTTCACCGTGGTCCAAGAATACACGATTGGTTTCACAATGAGCATCATTTTATGAATGTGTTTCTTCCACCAACCCTATTCCTATTCAACCCTATTGAGGAGTTTTTCTGTTTTTCTCTGCATGGAGAATATGACCAAAACCCTTACACACAGGAAAATCTGCATCAAGCAATGAATGGAGCATGTGGTGAGATAGGAGTGGGATCTTACCAGGGCTGGTTTCGGCATGGTAAGGATTCTTTTCTCGTTGCCTTGCAAGGGAGAACATAGCCTGTGATGTGGAAGTCCTGTGGCTCACCCAGCACAGAGGCGCAATACTGAGGCAGAATAAATGATCTGAATATTCTGTAAAAATATACATTTTTGTTACAGCAACTTTTTTGCTGCAGTTCTTTTTTGTTTAAATGTGAGTACAAGTATAAATGAATAAATAAATATTGTTTTCAAGCTATCCCACTGTGTTTTGTATTTATTTATGTAGTGTGTAATCGTAGCTGTGTTTGCACATTGGCTGGTTTTGTGTGATTTTTGACAGTAGTGCTTGATTTTGAGTAAAGTTAATATAGTTTTGGGTCAAATGTTTGGTTTTGCAAGACAAGTGGAAGGTTGTGTTTGTGCAGCTTGAATTTTGGAGTTTGTGTTTAGTGTTTTGAGACAAAGAGATGAGATTTTAGGAAACGTGTTTTAGCAATTCACAAAAAAGGTAATCGCTGCTTTACTACTTATTTTAAACAAAATTTTCAAACTAACGAAATAATATTGTTATTACGATACTCCTGTATATCATCATATTTTTTTACCCCAAGGGTTCTTCTAGAATAGAAGGATTAACAGGATTTTCCAGCAGTGGTCAACAAGTGTGGCTCTCTGTCGGCCAGCTTGGATTTTATGGAGGTTCACTTATACTTTCAGCCAGGGGCGTAGCACCAAATTCTGGGCCCTATGCACAAGCAGTGGCCATTGGCCCCCGTAAACTCAAGGTTCACAACTATCTACAAATAACCTAACTACTAATCTAAGAACTCTTATATGTATAACA
>JBBIGB010308802.1:0-10924 GCA_037577075.1 Alestopetersius hilgendorfi | reverse complement strand
AGCTATCATACTATGTCTGGACCCAATATGGAGATTTTTTACTGTGGCATTTTACTGTGTGTAGGGGGGATTTGAAAAAATGACCTCGGTATTTGAAACATCCTGGCTACGGCCCTGCTCAAGGGTCAATGTCTTAGGGGTGCACCATCTGCTGGGGCTTTCCGGGAATTACAGCTAGGTAAAATGATTGAGGTGTCTTTATAATGAAATTTAATTTAATAATATAACACGGTCGAGTTCGGTGGGCTGGATTAAAAAGCCCAACGGGTCGTATATGGACCGCAGGCCGAAGTTTGCCAATGTCTGGCCTCGGACCTGGACTCTGTACAGCTGCTTTGTGACAACCTGGTTGTAAAAAGCACTACATAAATAAAATTGAAATGAATTGAATTCTTTGGGGACTATTTTACCTCACAATACCCTGCATGTATCCCTCCACCAGGAATGGGTTTAGTTTTAGGGACCAAAAGCTTCTCAAACCTCTGATAAAACAACGTCTCAGGCGTCAGGAAGCGTATTTAATTATTAGAATCCTGAGGGTATTTTTCCTGCTTCTGCATATTTCATTATTTTGACTTTTAAAAAAGTTTGAGAGCACTGATTCTACACAACATATGATCATGAAACAAAGCTTCCTCTGATGTCTCCACTATCCTCCTAAAGACACAGAACCCTACAATAAAGGAAGCACTTTTGTATAAGACCATGTTTTAGCAGAGTTGCACTTCTGAGGCTCCGGTACATCAATTACGTGCAACGACTTAATGGAGGACCCATCAGCTTTTAGAGAAAGACGTCTGATTCCATTCACCACAACTGTGAACATCTCTATCATTTATTTATATAATATTGATGGTTTATTGTCAGTTCCGGCTTCTCTGCCACAGCAGGGCCTGCATAGAGAGACTTGACGTCTGGTTCAGCCACTTAGCGCTTAGCTTCATGGTGTGTTGCGGTGTCAGGGTCGGAACGCAGAACCTCCCCTTCTGACAGAAAGCGATTAAGTGGTGAACAGATGAGGGATGGAGAGGAGGAAGGAACAGAGGAAACAGGGTGTGACAAAAACGAGTGTATGTGTATGTAAAGCGGCCTCATTCTGTCTCATCTAATGAGAGTCACAGGGGTCTGTAGTGAGACAGTTCCAGTTTCGCTGACATCAGCAAGTCCAGTACGGGATCGTGGAGAATCACGCTTGCTTGAGTGCTGTGAAAAAGGGACCAGATCTGGAGAAAATGTCTATTCTCAGGTGGATCCTGTCATAGCAGAGAAGAAAGACAGGAATAATCCATCATGGATTTTCCAGGCTATGAAGAGAGCATGTTCTACTTTCGAGGACAGAGACATGTGGAAGCCATCGACCCGATAAAGCGCAGAAACTGTGATTTCCCCTCAGTTTGGATTAACAGTGACAGAATTGCAATGAAGAGATGATCAACCTGAAAGGAAGGTACTGGGAAGTATAGTGATTTACTGTCAGGACTGTATGATAACAACCTTTACGGCTTCATGTTCAGAGCTGAATGGACTTTTCCGTGGGAGAAGTGTGGATCTACTGAAGATGAAGAGCACCCACAGTTAGCACATCCTTTACAGGAAACACTTAATATAAACCAAATCAGCCCCACAATGTTGAAACCACTGTAGATGAAGTGAAGAAGACTGATGATCTGGTTACAGTGGCTCCTGTTGAGGGTGGGGGGTGGTGGGTATGTTATATCATGCTGTAAGTTAACCGTCAATTCCTGGTCCATGAGGAAAGAGGAAAAAATGGGCAAGTTTAAGGATCTGAGAACATCTCTAAAGCAGTAGGTTTTGAAGGGGGGGTACAGTGTGCAGTGGTTAGTACCTACCAAAAGTGGTCCAAGGAAAGAGAACCGAAGAAACTGGTGACAGGGTCATGGGTGCACAGGACCTGATGCTCCTTCATTAAGGTGGATCAGACTAGTAGACGTGGTTTAGGACTCAGTATGACTTACTGTGAGCTGTAACATTGATGAAACTTGATTTGACTTGGCTTGTTCATCTTTTATGTCTATTTATGTTTTTATATTTTATGCTATTTATTTATATTTCATATCATTTATAGCACTTTGGGCCTTTGTGTTTACTAAAAGTGCTAAACAAATAAAGCTGGATTGGATCAGAGCGTGTGGAGGATCTCTAACAGACGTGCTTATGTGGTTTCTAACCCTGTATAACTCACTGTTCTCTATTAATATGGCCTAAAGTACATGAGCACAGCGAAACACAGTTAGAACATCTCCAAAGCAGTAGGGTGCACAGGGCCTGATGCTCTGGATGACATTCTGCTGGGAAATCCAGCATTCAGATGGATATACTTTGGCACCTAAACACTGCAGACCAAGTTCAGCCCTTCATGAAGACCCTGTTCCTAAGGGCAGGTCCTCTTTCAGCAAGATGATCCCTCCAAACTGCAAACACTGTTCTGGAACCTTTTGAGGAACATTACCAAGTTCAGTTTGTTGACTCTGAATTCCCCAGATGAAGCGATAGAGTATCTATGGGGCAAACTAGTCCCCACCTCACAACTTACATGACTTTAGAGGCAGCTGCGACCTAGGGCTTTACCTCTGAGATCAGAATGTTGTGGGGTTGAATCCCAGGACCTGCTGGTAGCACCTCTGAGGTTCCCTTGAGCAAGGTATTGTCCCCATTAACTGCTCTTCACTGGCCACTGCTTCGCTTGTGTAAAAGCAGAGAAGAATTTCATGCTGTTCACGCCAGTGCTGGACTGGCCATCGGGCCGATGGTAAATTTGGGCCGGCGATGAATCCAGTCAGCACAGCCACACAATATATGGCAGATGGCTTTGATGCCGTGTCTGATCGGTTTATTGGCCCCTGCTGTAAAAACAGGCGACGTCTTTGTGGATATAAAATGATCCTAAACACTCCAGATGGTGCACTTGCTCTCAATAGAATGCATAGCAGGAATAAGTTGTTCTGCATGACAAGTGTTTTCCTGAGAATGTTTCCTGCTCTGGGCTAAGATGCAGATATCAAGGCACATGAGAACACAGCGGTTGTTTCGATTAATGCGGCCTCTTCAGGATCTGTGTGCTCTTTTGTCAGCCAGGGTACCCTAATCAGAGAGAGTAGCTGTGAAGGTCTCTTGAGCTGGGGTGGAGTGGGGTTTTAAAGCAACATTATTACTGGAGCTCCATCCCCTTCGCGGACCACTTGACCTGGATTTGCGACTCCATGAAACCGACCCATACGCGGTCCTCCCACAACTGTGTTCTTTTACTGTTACTGTCATGAAGCGACTCTCTCCTTTTTGGCAAACACTTCACTAGACAGTTTCCAGTTTAAGGGGCTTCACTCCCAAGCCAGGCTGTTATTTAAGCAGGCTGGCAACATTCATCACCATGCTAAACCTTCCTTTAAAGCAAACCAGAGGTTTTACAGAACAAATCCCAATCTGTCTTACAAGGAAATCAAACCACACAACACTGAGATTCCAGTTTAAAATGTGTGTTATGCAGACACATGATTCTGCAGCAATTCGTTTATACATGGTTGCACAGGTCCTTTGGATTATTTTTATCTACTAGAGGCATAAACCACATTCATGGCATTTATCAGATGCTTTTATCCAAAGCGACTTCCATTCCATACCTACAGGGGGCAGTCTCTCCCTGGTACAACTTGGGGTTAAGGGTCTTGCTCAGGGACCCAGTAGTGGTGCTGAAGGTAGGATTCAAACGTATGACCTCTTGGTCCACAGGCAAGTATCCTACCACTAGGCCACCACCACTAGATCAGTGGTTCCCAACCTTTTTTCCTTGAAGCCACCCTTGCCTGTGTCCAAGACAAGCTTTTTGTACCCACACAGACATAATAAAGTGTTCAATACAAATTTTTATTTGCAAAAATTAAATCATGGTTGTAGGTTCTTGATCTTATACTCATATACACATATACTAATACACACACACACACATGCACACAACAGATTTCTCTCTTTATGAATGTAATGTGTACCTATACAATTTCTGTAAACTCATTGCAGACAAAATTCTCTCTCCTGTGATCTCTAGCGCCCCCCTCAGGGGGGGCCTGGCCCCAGGTTGGGAACCACTGCACTAGTGGCATCGACCGAGGAAACCAGCATGTTCTGGAAAGCCAGCAAAAACATAATACGAGTGTCTAAAGATACAATGTGTAATTGCTTCTGTTTTTAGCTTTTATACAAAAATGTCCAAGTTAAAAGATGAACCTAATCCATGCCTAACCTTAACATTGAGATTATGCTACTTTACAGAAAGGGGGCAGCTGTGTAGAAAGTAACGACTAACCCTTACAATCAAAGAAATCAATCAAACAGGCATTTTTAGAAACTGAGCATTTGTGTAGAAATGCTAAGCCAAAGGCTAACCCTACCTACATTTACGGAAATGTGTGGGGCACTGACATGTTGTCACTTTCCAAACACATGTTTGTGTAATTATAAAAGGGACGTCTGTGTAATTATAGAAGGGAATTGTTTAATCAGAATAAGAATTACGTTTACTGGCCAAGTAAAAAACACACTGAACAATACACTGAACTAAATAATTGTGAGATGCTGACATGAAGTGAAGGGAGGCGCAGATGCAGACTTCCATACTTTTACTTTACTTGTATTTTTAAACACAAAGGCAAAGGCACGAGGGCCCAAACACAAACACAATCAAACTCAGGATGAGTTTAACTTGAAACAGAAAGTCATTGTAAGAAGCCAGTGGACCGACACCAAACCAGGTACAAAGAAACAATAAAATACAAACGCAGACAAGCAGCCACTGACCGGGATGTTAGAATAATATACAATAATATACAATCTACAATATAATATGCAAAATTGATTTTTACATAATATGATAGTGCATAAGTGTACAAATGAACAATGCAATACAATACAATCTAGATCTTATGTACAAACAATATGAAGAATACAGAATATATACCACAAAGTGTACATTAATACGTTTATGTTGAAATGTTACGCTAAAGGCTAACACTAAGCTTCACAGTAACAGTATGTTGTGCTTCTAGTGGACAAAATAGCAAAATAATCGGTAGTTTGTCCCAATAATCTACACAAGCCTGCTGAAAAGTGCTTAAGAACACACATCCAGTAAAAAGCTGTGGTGTAAAATGCCGAGCTACTGAGATGGAGCTAAAGTGAAAGTAGGTAGGAACCGGAACCACAGGGCTAACTTTAATTTAGCGCACCTGATTCGTCTGAACAGTGTGACCTTTCACAAGTCCACGATATCTCATTTGAAATGAAGAACTGACTGTAAAGGGAGATATTTCACACTAAAAAGCAGTTTCTCATTAGACTGAATGGGTGGATCATAGGTCAGATACTTGCTGTGAATGATACACAAAGCAGTTCTTAAATGGGGATCATGGACACGGCTACAGATCCAACAAAATATTATCCACAATAGAAATGAAGTCTTTTAGAAACATTTCTGCATTAGGGTTTTATTAAGCTCCTGCTAAGTTTCCTGTTCTACATGGTTTACTGAGCAATAAGCTTCTTTCATTATAACCAGTATTAGGATGTACCTGGAGGCCTGTTGTGTGAAAATCACCAATAATCCCATTCTTAGCTACTATAATGTGAAATAAACACCAAGACCTTCTTATGGAAATGTGAGTGTGAACCTAATCACCTAAACTCCTGTCTTATTAACATTCTTAATTTCCAACATTTTATTTTATATTCCAGCTGGTGTCAATTAACTTCTGTATACGGGTTTAAAAAATCATTGATATGACAGTTTTAATATTTAGTGTCACGTCGGGGAGTGAGGTGAGGCGCAACTGCAGGTTCCCACTGATGTTTTTTTATTACAAAAAGACACAGACTCCACACATACAAATTAAAGAGGTACGAGGGCCTTAAACACACATAAAATATGGGGAGCAGGTAACGTGAGGGTAATAGTGAGGGTTGACCAGCCACTAAAACTCTTGAACTCTTGAAACTTAAATACATACATGACTTGGATATAAATCAATCACTAAACACAATTACTTTAACTAAACACAAGACAACTGACAAGGCGACTCTGAATGCAAAAAGTTCATAATAAAAGTCTCTATTACAAAGTTACCCAGCAGTGGCCCCTACTGGCTGAGACATGACTTAACAGGCTAGCTATAATAATACTTATGGTGCAATTCTCATCATTCTCATTAGGTTCACATAGTTTTCTATCCATTGTCTATTGTCTGTTGTAACCTGTTGAATGTTGCTATATGTTGCACCAAGCTCCGTGGAGAAACGTCTAATCACACTAAGTACATGCACACAGCTACTGATACCAATAAAGTCATATTGAACCTTAAACCAAGCTAATCTGAGGCCTTTCCGAGTGCCAAACACACAAACTGGGAATATTTGAAGTTATTTTCAACTCGTTTTAAGAAATGCATGGAGAGGTTTTTTTATGTGTTTGTGGTCTAAAGACTCAGATGGTTCCAAATTGACTTTTTGAAGACATTTAGAGCTTTTTTGCCTTTAATTATCGACTCATACTCTACAATGGAGCATGCAAAATGCCATTTAACCTGTCAGCTAACTCATCAGCCTGGTTCTGGATAAGAAAATACATTTTCACCTTAAAACAAAACCAGGTTCTCATTTCATCAGTCAGGTTCTCAGCAGGACAGTGAAAGGTCATTCCATTCATAGCACAGTGGGGCCTGATGGAGCTTTAATACAGACATGTTGTAGTCATAGGTAATTTATATGCTCCGTTATCAAAGAAAGGTTAATTGATGTGCTTTACAGGAACAGAATAAAAACATTACAATTGGAAGAAGTAAGAACAAAGAATAAAAGAATTGAAAGAAAGAAAACAATAGAAGATTGAAGCAATAAAAGAAAATTAAATGTGCAATAGAAGTGCAGATCATTAAAAGAAGGTGCAGTTTTTAGCAGCTATTTAAAGCTCCAGATCTGATTCTGAGGGGCAGTAGGTTGAACAGCATAGTGGATAAACACCATTTCTCCTGGTTTCAGATCTTTACTCCACTAGCTGAGCAGCTCCTGCAGATCTTTTACCCCTTTTTCACTACACTGGTGTTGGTGCCAGAAGCCGCATTTACACTAGACAGGAGCTCAGCGGGAACCGCATGAGAATACAGGGCAGGCTACGCCCACTAAACAGGAACAAACATGGCCGAACTCAGCTCTTGCTTGCTGGTTATTCTCCAAAATTTGAGGATTTATCTCAGTGTCCAAATGCAGTTTTTTCAGTGGGTTATTACCGTTAAAGAGATCGACATAGACAACGGTTATGAGCAAGACTCCGCCCACCGTTCGTGACATCACGGGTTCTTGCTACGAGACCCGCAGAGTTCAGGCGCCGGTTCGGTGCTTGTTTTAGGAACCGGCACCATTTTATTTCTGTGGAAAAGCGCGGCACTGGTTCCAAAATTGGGGAACGGCACAGAACCGGCACGGGAACCAGTGCAGTGGAAAAGGGGTATTTGAGACCCACCATGATTATACACGTCGGAATGTGTATGTTTTTGATTTAGAGGCTTAATAATACAACAGAATTGAACTGAATCTAATTTAGTTTAAGAGAGAACCAGAGATTAGTTTCCTCTGAATTATTCAGGTTCTGTAAACGCTGCACCACTTATCTTATTCTGATATTTCGTCGTTTCCTTTAAAACGATGCTTTAAAGATCAATATTTTTATTAGGAAATGAGGAGAAATATTGTCAGCAGTTCTTAAAAACGAAGGCAAAGCTGTTCAGTTCAATACTTGCAGCTAGAAAAGAGAAAACCTGAGAAACTGAACATTTTTTCAGGGGGAGCTTATTTTTTAAGTCTTTAGTAAATGCTGGAGGCGGCAGTCAAGTCCTCCCTCCCCGGCGCTGCCCGTGGTGCTGAAGGGCCACTACAGTTGAGACGTGAGGGAACGCCCATATAAGGGCGCAGCATTGGAGATAAGGCAGTTCTAACAGTTTGACCTCATAACTCCAACAGACTCTGACCTCTGAGGACCGTACCTGCTTCTGTAGAAGATGCCGGACCCTTCCAGGCTCAACGTCCTCACTCTCCTCCACACCCCTCTGAGCTCCGAACCAGACCTCAAGCCTCAGTAGAACCTGACCTCAGTCCTCACCCCTTCCCTTGTTCCACCTGTAAATGAAAGAGCAGTCCTGTTGGGTTCACCACGTGTCTGAGTCTGATACACACACAAACATGCACTACATACATTATACATTATATTATGTACAGTTAAGTTTTTCTAGTAATTATACATTATACATTAAATGCAGGATGTAAATGCATGTGGAGAAGAGTCAGTCGTTGTTGTGACTGCACTGTTTACTGTTTTAAACCAGCACTGATCCACAACCCATCCCAGCACATTCATATTTTACACACCGCTACCCCTCCACACCCAAGCTGTGTCCGAAAGGTGCACTCGTTCACTCGTTCACTACACAGTGTTTGCTATATGTGGGGCTAACTAGTGAACAAGGGGACGTTTAGTTAGTTTTAAACACTCGGGATGTTACGTTTTCACTAACTGTTGCTTAAATAGCGCCGGATCTCGGCAATTTATCTCTGTTGCATAAACACGCCTCGTCTCTCTAGATCATACACAGCCTGCACAGGAGGCGGGGTTTGGTGTGCAGGGGTGCTTTTTCTTTGGTATAAGCAGGTAGCAAGTACAGCAAGTACATGTATCTATTCTACAGTAATAAAATACAGGGTGTTAAGAATGAAAAACACGAGAACACTCGATGTGACTGCAGCTGCTACAGATGCGTCACAAGAGCGGCACTGAGCAGCGGAGGTTCGGTCCGTTCAGGTGTCTGATTGCCTTGTTAACTGCTGCGCCCAAACATAAACAACCAGCATGAGGACAAGGGGGCATGGCGTACGGGGCCTGGACATCACAAAAGTAAAACATTTGTAGGGTATCAGCAGTTTCCGCGAGCAATTATTAGTTCGTTTCTCTGAAAAAAATACACGAGAGACTGAAGCAGCGAGTGCTGAACCGCGTATATGCGGGCGCTTACTGTGACCCTGACCTGGAAGTGTGTGTGATGTTGGTATAAGCCTATGAGGTACAGCTGGGCACATTATTGCCACTGTTAGGTTGAGAGTGGGTCCACCATCAAAAACTATCCAGCCAAGAGCTGCTCTGTAGGCAGAAGTTGATTACTAATGAAGATCTACATTTACAGCATTTATCCAGAGCGACGTACATCGGTGCTCAAGTGGTCCACACCTCTTCTTCATACCAGCCACGGCTCAAAATGTCTGGGCCGTTTTTTTGTCTCAGTCCAGGGCTGGGCACTACTGTTCTCCGCAGAGAGAGAGAGAGAGAGAGAGAGAGAGAGAGAGAGAGAGAGAGAGAGAGAGAGAGAGTGTGGCTGAATCTCCTCCGTCTGAAGGCCCACTTTCCTCCCCATCTCTCCTCCCTCCGTCTCACTCCTCTTCTTGACTTTTGCGCGATAACAGTAGTGCAGTGTGTCTGAAATGTGCACTCGTTCACTATGTAGGGCACGGTAAAAGAAACCCGCAGTTCATGATGGTATATGTGTGTTTATGTAGTGAACAGTGTCTGGATGTCACGGTGATTTTGTAACTAGTGGGTGAAACAGAAATTTCAGACACCACAAAATGCCTGACATAGTGCCCTACATAGTGAACACAGTCTCATTAATAGGCTGTTCCAGAACATCATTTTCCTTTCAAAAGTCATTCGAAATACTCTGTCCATCCATGAATCTGTCCATTCATCCATCTCTATATAGTGATGTATATCAAACCTAGAAGTGATCTGTGAATCTGCTGTCTCCTTGATTAGGGAGCGCCACCGGAGTGATACTATTTCTCCTGTGTAAGTCAGTTCAGAGGCCCAAAGATCAGCACGGAAGCTGATAACCTTCGACGTGAAGGCGTCGGAGGACTCCTGTCTTCAGAAGGAGAGTTTTCTGTGCAACTGTTTTGAAGATTTTGAATTAGTCGCCACAGAGGAGAAGGGAGGGGTGTCATTGTAAGCGGCAAGACTGTAACCCCCCCCCCCATCTGCTTTTACACAAACCCACCATAGAGAACAGACTTTCTTTACTGGTGCTTAGAGACGCACTCGGCCTGGTTTGATTCGAATGTGTTGTGACACTTACTGCAGGCATGCAAAATTGATCGTGGCTCCTGGAGGTTTGCATCTGTACATATTTAAGCTGAGATTTCTTCCCCCTCTCTTCTCCTCCTCGCCTGTGCCTTGGATGCTGCCTGTGTGTGTGTGTGTGTGTGTGTGTGTGTGTGTGTGTGTGTGTGTGTGTGCGCTCTAGTAATACAATCTTGGCCTTTAACCAGAACACCCTCTGAACATTCAAATGACCCTTAAAGGGGATGAAATCTTCATGTGTTGGAGTTAAATGTACAGCGAACGTGCCCGCCATCTATTTCTGTCTCTCCCAGTTCACTCCATGCTTTATTCACGCCACAGCCGCCACGCTGTGTTGCCAAAGCAACTAATAAGGTGATAACAAGCGTGAGGATTTTTCCAACAGCTTTACCATTCATCAAAACCATGCCAAACCCAAACTGCAGTAGTGCTTCATCGTCAGCCGCGCCGGGATCAACAGCATTTACAGCATCAATCCATAACTGTAGATAGAAATGCACATCAAGATCCTCTCGCTGGCCACTTCACTGGAAACAGAGTGGGACTCGCATTGATAGAGAGATGATACATGCATTTCCACACACTCACTATATGTATATATAAATACATATACACACACACACACACACACACACACACACACACACACACACACACACACAGTATATATAAACTGTACTGTGCTGGTACTGAAGTTGTATCGGGTTCTAAACTGTACTGTGCTGGTACTGAAGTTGTATC
>JBBIGB010308716.1:0-10930 GCA_037577075.1 Alestopetersius hilgendorfi | reverse complement strand
GTGGGTCCACCCATGTGGGACCCAAATTATGACCCATATTGTGCCCATTAGCTACCCATATGGGAATGTTACCTGGGGCCCAGAAAAATCCCCTATTTTTACCCATTTGGGCTAATACAGATTCTGCCCAGTAATTTGTGGCCCAGATGGGTATCAAAACTAGCCCATGTGGATCCCATTTGGGTTATATGGGCTGGCCTACATGGGCCCCACATGCATTTTGAGTGCAGAATTTCATGGGCCCCATGAGGGGCCACCATGTGGGACCCAAATTATGACCCATATTGTGCCCATTAGCTACCCATATGGGAATGTTACCTGGGGAGGCATGAGCAAAGGTACCAACGTCATCGGGGTCCTACCTGGGCATGTCCGTCATCACTCCCCTTTGTTTGGAGCGATTTCCCCCTCGGTCCAGCGTGTATCACGCTGTGGTCCAGCTTTGGAACGGTTTGGCGTCCGTGGAGTGATTATTCCTGGTAGGTTTGTCATTATCAACGCCTATTGTGAGCCCGTCAGGGGATATTTCGACATCAGCTGATTATTCCTTTGTTTACAGCGTTCTTGTGTGGACATAGGCGTTGGGGTTGCATGTGACTGCAGGTATGGTGCGCTATATATATTTTACCTTTAATATATATATATATTGGACGTGTCTGTAATAGATGAGGAATGTTATGACGAGTTTCATCCTGTAGGTGGCAATGTTGGATTGCGTGAGGGTTAGCTTTTGGGTAAGAGAGCGCCAGAGCAAGTCTGAGCCAGGCTGTGAATGTGTATGGTGGAAAACAGGAGTTTGTGCATTAAAGCATTGTGTTAACCATACTTCGGGTTTTCCTTCATTGACAAGGATATTACAGTGTCCCTACTAAATGTGTCTTCTCCTCTTTGTTTAGTTACGACTGTTGCTCGCAGTGTATCACTGTGGGGCCACTCGTGCTTATTTTCCAGTTTGTCGCGGTACTGGAAGCAAGTCGTGAGCCCGTGACACGGCTGCTGTTTTGCCTTGGCTAAGCTACCTCGGCTATTTTACCTCTTCTGTTTTGTCTTCTCTGTCTTACAACTTTGTGTCCCTCGGTTATCCTTGGGAGAAAACTTTTAGCGTCAAGCATTAGTGTAGAACGGTTGGAGTCACGTGGTTGAACTAGCGAGCCGAGATCTGCCCTCGGTAGCGTCCGCCATTTTGGGGCTCTGCACTTCGGAGCGGTGGTCTCAAGCCTTGGACCACGAGTTAAATGGACCTTACTTTTTACTGTGGATTTTGAATGGGTTTTAATCCCTTTTAATGTACAGGGAAGCATATAGTTTATTGTATTAGTTTTCATTTAATATCTGTTCTCTTTCTTTGTGTTTTTGTTTAAGGCAGAGAGGGACCATTATTACTGAACCAGGCTGTGTTTCTTTTTGGTTGATTTAATTATTCGTGTTTGTGTTACAGGAATGGAGCCTGCCAGACCTTATTAGCGCGTGGTGGTGGTGTCTAGGCACTGTTGCAGCATGTGGTGTGTGGATCTTTGTGGGTGAGCACGGGGGTGTGTGTGTGTATTGGGTGGGTTTGGTAGGACTTCATTCCCTGTGTTTTAAATATTTTCTTTTCTTGTCTTTGAAGTTTGTTATTTAATTCTTATTTGCCTGTGACTTCCCTCTTTAATGCCAGTTTCTGCATGTTTTTAAGAAGGCCTTTTATGATGATTTTTAATAAAAATATTGTGATGAGCTGGCCCCTAAAGGTGAACTTGGGAGTTCATGTGGGGACACTGGGGTGGCGTGATGTGAAGTGGAGGGGGTGAGGGGCATCCTTGCCCCCCACCATAGCTGCTGGTGGGTTTTTCTTGGGGGTATATAAAAGGGGAGGGGGGTGCTTTGGCGGGTGGTTGGGAGTTAGGCGAGTTACAGTGGGTGTGTGTTCTGCTGAATTACAAGAATAAAGACAAAATAAATGGATTTCTCTGTCCCCGTGTCCCCTGACTCCACTGCTCGTCACAATGGTGTCAGAGTGGGATGAGGACGCGCTTCGGAGGAGGGTTGACACCGGGATGGAGCTGACAGGGGTCGTCGTCGACACTCCGGTGGGGGCCCACGGGGCACGCACCGCTTCCAAGATCCAGTGAGAGGCCAAGACAACCATGGGGAATCGAGCGAGAGAAGGGAACACCCCCGAAAGACGGTCAAGCTGCCCCATTTCAATGGGAAGGAGCCCCTGGTGCAGGTTGAGGCGGTGGCAGAGTTCAACGGCTGGCGATCAGACAAAGCAGCCGTGCACCTCATGTTGGCGTTGGAGGGGGATGCCCTGAAGATCCTGCTGGACCGGCCATGAGAGGAGCGACAAAGGTTCGACCAGCTGGTGGCGACACTCAGACAGCAGTTCGGGCAGCCCGTCCGAGAGGAGGCAGCGCGAGCCCAACTCGGGGAGAGGCAGCGGAAGTCTGGTGAAACGTGGGGTGCCCTCGCCGGGGACCTGCAGGAGTGCGCACGCCAAGCCTACCCATGATACCCAGCGACTGTGCACGAGGACTTGGCGCTGCATGCGTTCGTGAACACGGTCACTCCAGAACACCTGCAGAAACATGTGCGCATCGCCGCGCCAACCTCCCTGCTGGCGGCGTTGGCAGAATCAGAGCAGCTGGAGGCGGTCCTGGGAAGCAGACCCAAGCCCCCCTCGCCTAAGAGAGTAGTGGTGACGGAGGCGGAGACGGGGGGAGCCCCAAGGCAAGCGGACGAGCGTCGTGGCCGGAGCGAGAAACCCCAAGGAGCAAGGTGGTGTTTCCGCTGTGACCAAGAGGGGCACATTGCTCGCTAATGCCCTGAGCCACAGTCGAAAGACCAAAGGCTGCTGGGAAACGCACAGCGGACGGAGCAAAGAGGGCTGTGCCGTCCGCTTTCTCCCAAGCCCCTAGAGCAAGGAGAGCAGCGCGTGGGGTCGTTTAGGGGACTCCCAGGGGCTCCGCGTTGAGTGTGTGGTCGAGGGGGTCCGCTGCCCTGCTCATCCGCCCCGGAGTCCTGCCGTGGACACGAGCCGAACCCGCCTGGCTGGGAGGGGACGACGGTGCGCCTCAGAGCCACGGTGGACACCGAAGCGGGCCGGCTGTACGTGGCCACTCCAGGTGAGGCGCCACCGGCATGCAGAGTCAGCGACATCGACGCTAAAGTGAGAGGGGGAAAAAGTGCACCGCGACCGTCTGACGAGACACGCCAGGCTGTAAGGGAGCTGCAAGAGAGAGACAGCGAGGGGCTGGATGCCGAGCAGCGCGCAGAGCTGGAGCAGCTTCTCCAGCAAAATGAGGACCTGTTTGTGGCGCGTGACGAGGAATGCATGAACGCCGGACTCGTGCAGCACCGCATTGAGACGGGCAGTGCTGCGCTGATTCGCCTGCGGCTGCACCTACTCTCCCTAGACAAGCAGCAGGCGGCGGAGAGAAAGGTCGAGGAGATGGCAGCGGCTGGTGTGATTGAGCCATCAGACAGCCCGTGGGCGGCCCCAGCCGTGCTGGTGAAGAAAAAGGATGGCAATTGGCATTTTTGCGTGGACTATCGGCGCTTGAACGAGGTAACAATAAAAGACTCCTACCCCTTGCGGGATCCAGTTGGTTTACATCCCTGGACTTGCGGAGCAGGTACTGGCAGGTCGAGTTAGCCAGGGATGCAAAGCCGAAGACGGCATTCACCATTGGGCACGGCCTGTGGCAATTTCGGGTGATGCTGTTCAGCCTTTGTAACAGCCCAGCCACATTTGAACGGCTGATGGAGCGAGTACTAAGGCGCGTACCACGCACAAAATGTGTGGTGTACTTAGACGACCTGCTGGTACACACTCGCACATTCATGGGGTGGAAAATCTGAACAAGGTGCTTGGGGCTATCTGCTCGGCGGGACTGAGGCTTAACCCGAGGAAGTGCGCGTTTTTCCACCTGGCGAGTGTCCTTTTTGGGACATATAGTTAGCGGGGAGGGGGTGGCGACAGACCCGGGGAAGGTCGCAGCGGTGCGTGATTGGCCGACGCCGAGGAACGTAAAGGATGTGCGGAGCTTCCTAGGGCTCGCCTCTTATTACAGGCGCCTCGTACGCGACTTCGCCACCATCGCGCTGCCCTTACACCGGCTGACAGAGAAGAGAGGTGGACCGATGAGTGCGAGGGAGCGTTCGCGCAGTTACAGGAGGCGTTGGGGCGAGCACCGGTGTTGACGAGTCCTGATTTAACTAGACTGTTTGTGGTGGGCACTGACGCGAGCAACGAGGGCATCAGGGCAGTTCTGTCGCAAGTGATGGACACGGGGGAGCACGTCGTGGCATACTTCAGTTGTGCCTTGAGCCAAGCGGAAAGGAATTACTGCGTGACGCGGAGGGAGCTGCTTGCAGTGGTAAAAAGTTTACGCCACTTTAGACCCTATCTGTGTGGACGGCGGTTTCTGCTCCGCACAGACCACGCGTCGCTGACTTGGCTGCTCGGGTTCTGAAACCCTGAGGGCCAACTCGCGCGCTGGCTCGAGGCACTTCATGAGTATGGCTTCGACGCGCAACACAGGCCGGGGCGACAGCACTGCAACGCCGACACGCATTCTCGACGGCCGTGCGAGGCGGAGGAGTGCTGGTATTGCGCACGGGTTGAGGAAAAGAGGCGCGGGGAGGAGCAAGGTTTTGCGGCAGCTGTGCAGCTGGATAGAGGGGATGACATGGACCGGTTGCGGCGGGAGCAAGAGTACAACTCAATTATTGGGCAGGTCTGGGGATGGCTCGAGCGAGGGCAGCGGCCGGCGTGGGAAGAGCTCACTGCCATGGAAACCGAAATAAAAGCATACCGGTCCCAATGGGAAAACCTGACTTTAGAAGGCGGCTTATGCTATCGGTGTTGGCGACACCCTGACGGGCAGTATGAGTGGCGGCAGCTGCTGGTGCCCCGTGGGCTGCCAAAGGAGGTCCTTCATTCAGTCCACGGGGCCACCGGAGTTGGACACTTCGGCGTTGTGAAAACGCTCGCACGGCTTCGAACGCGTTTCTGTTGGCCAGGTTGCCGGCGCAACATAGAAACCCTGGTGCACTGCTGTGACGTGTGCACAGCCAAGAAAGGACCGGGGGAATGGTCGTACGCCCCCCATGCAGGCGTACGTGGTGGGGGCACTGATGGAAAGGATGGGCATCGATGTGCTAGGGCCATATCCGCGCTCTGAGGCTGGCAATCGGTACGTCTTGGTGGCCATGGATTATTTCACAAAGTGGCCCGAGGCGTACGCGATTGCCGACCAGAGCGCGGAAACAGTAGCAGCAAAATTAGTGGAGGAGTGCTTTTGTTGGTTCGGAGCGCCGGAGGAGCTCCACAGCGACCAGGGTCATAATTTCGAGGCTCAGCTGGTGGCCAAGGTGTGTAGGCGTTTGGGCATACACAAAACCAGGACCACCCCACTACACCCTCAGAGTGATGGGCTAGTGGAGTGGTTCAATCACACCTTGGCCATCCAGCTGTTGATCCTGGTCGCAGATCACCAGTGCGACTGGGACAGCCATCTGCCGCTGGTGCTGTGGGCCTATAGAACAGCAGTCCAGGGCAGCACCCAGTGCATGCCGGCAGCACTCATGTTCGGCCGGGAGCTCAGGACCCCATTGGACTTGGTGTTTGGGCCCCCCCCAGAACCTGAACTCGTTGGGCCACCCAGGCTGGACTATGCGCAACAGTTGCGGGAGCGACTCCGGGTGGTCCACACCTTGGCGCGAGAGAGCCAAGGGGGGGCCACAGCCAGGCACAAGCGGGCTTACGACCTGCGCAGCTGGGGACGTGATTTCCAGGAGAACGAGCAGGTACGGGTTTACTGCCCCTCCAGGAAAAAGGGGCCGAGTCCCATATTGGACTCACACTGGTGGGGCCCGGCCTGGGTGCTGCAGCATGTGGGGGAGGTCGTCTACCGAGTGAGGGTGGACGGTCGCCGGAAGGCGGTGGTAGTCCATCATGACCGCCTGGCCTCATACCACCCGAAGGACTCTGGGGGGCGGGACCCTGTGGAACAGGACTGTGAGGGGGTTGATTGACTTGATGTGAAAACACGGACACTAGGGGAGGCTGTGGGTCGCCAGGGGGTTCTGGGAGGGCCCAGAGAAGGCGCAGGCCACCAGCTCATCTTCAAGAATTTTTGGTGGGTTCCGTAGTGGCCGAGGACGGCTCACGACTGAGCGGAGGGCTGTGTGATGAGCTGGCCCCTTATGGTGAACTTGGGAGTTCATGTGGGGACACTGGGGTGGCGTGATGTGAAGGGGAGGGGGTGAGGTCATCCTTGCCCATCACCATAGCTACTGGCGGGTTTTTCTTGGGGGTATAAAAAGGGAGGGGGGTGCTTTGGCGGGTGGTTGGGAGTTAGGCGAGTTACAGTGGGTGTGTGTTCTGCTGAAATACAAAAATAAAGACAAAAAAAATTGATTTCTCTGTCCCCGTGTCCCCTGACTCCACTGCTCATCACAATATCTTTGTGATTGGAAACACGTCCCATGCTTCCTTCTGCTGTGAGTAGACGAACCTGTGTGCCTTATCAGTAAAAGTAATATTTCCTGGGGTGAAATTGGAGTAGTGATCAATTGGAGTAGTGACAGTTTATTAGCTAGTTCTTCACTTAACTAGCATAGCTGTATAGCCATATAATTTTTTTCAATCTATCCCCTTACCGCCCCGCCACACATGCATGGTTCACACATTAATTTTTCTAATTCATCTTGAATTATGTTGCCACCAAGACCCTGAGCTAATAAGGATGGAAATCGATGATTATTTTCAGTGTTCTTGTGTGGCCTAGGCAAGTAACCAATTTGGGTGGCGGCTAGACATTTTTTCGGTACCAGTGGTTTGCTAGCACCTGAGCAGATACTGCAGGTTTCTGAAGCGTTGAGGAGAGGATCATTAAAATTCATGGGTTTGTATTGTATGTGTTGCATGTTTTGTCTTCTGTTTTGCTTCTTAAAGATAAATGCTGAATTCCAGCGCATAACAACAGTGACACTTGAGGCAACCTTCATGGCACAGTTGGACAGCCATTTACCCCAGCTGAGTTTTCCAGAAGAAGGGTGGCATTTCTGGTCAGAAAATAGCCAGATATCTGGCAGTCTGGCAAGAGGTAAATATGGATAGACAATGTTATACAACACTTTCAGATTAAGTTGTGAAGCCTGGACATCCAGGACAGTGTTATTAGGATGGTATTAATTACATTTTATTTTCATTTCAAATGTACTGACCAGGCTAAGTCACTTTAAAAGGACAGTCCATTTACAGATCATTGTATTTTTATATATTATAATAGGTTTGAAATTCTTAAATATTGTCTACTGACACATTTAGTAAAGTTTTAATGATTATAATTTTACACAGACTCCAGGTGATATTAAACAGAAAAGGGTAGCAGGCCTCAAAGGATTGTGCATTTACCTTATTTCTTCGTGGCTGATGACCTCTGGCTGCAACTGTTTGTTGGTGCATGGTAGGATCGACCTAAGCCTGCGGCTCATCAACAGCTGTGCTGGAGACCTGAAGTTGTCAACTGGTGTATTTCGGTATTCCAGCAGACTGAGGTAAGGGTCTTTTCTGTCCAATTTGGCTTTCTCCAGCATTGATTTTGCTGTCTGTACAGTTCTCTCTGCAAGGCCATTGCTCTGAGGGTAATGTGGGCTAGAGGTGATGTGTGTGAATTCCCATGACTTGACGAACACCTCAAACTCCCTCGATGCATATTGGGGGCCATTGTCTGATATTAATGTCTCTGCAATGCCGTGCCTTGCAAAAGCTGCTTTTAACTTATGTATCACTGCTGCGGATGTGGTGCTTTTTAGCCTGTCCATTTCAAAATACCTACTGTAGTAATCAACGATCACCAGGAAGTTCTCACCGTTCCAAGTAAACATGTCCATTGCCACAACCTGCCATGGCCTATCTGGAATGTGGTAGGGAATCAAAGGTTCTGTTGTGTTTGACGGGTGATGTTCTTGACAAATTTTCAACAGTGTTTTCAATGCTCTTGGACATTCCAGGCCAAAACATGATATCACGTGCTCTTTGCTTGTTCTTTTCCATGCCCATGTGGCCCATGTGAATCTTTGACAACATCTTTTCTCTAAGACTGGCAGGGATGAGGATTTTCTCCCCTTTGAAGAGGATTCCATTTATTTTGGATAACTCATCTCTGTGATTCTAAAATTCATGAATTTTCTGAGGGCATTGTCTCCTCTCCTCCGGCCATCCTTCTGTAATTACTTTCCCTAACATCACAAATTGCTCATGCTTTTCTCTTTCAGCTTGAATTTCTTTCAGCCTTTCTTCACTTACTGGCATGTTGCTATAGACCATGTGAACTTGGGTATTGTCCTGTGAAGCAAGTGACTTCCTGGAAAGTGTGTCGGCAACAGGAATATCTTTGCCTGAATGGTGTCTGATGCTAAAGGCATACTTTTGTAGCTGCAGGATCATTCTCTGTAGTCTTGGTGGGGCTGCAGTTAATGGTTTCTTCAGGATTGACTCCAAAGGCTTGTGATCAGACTCGACATGAACGTGTCGTCCGTATGCGTATTGGTGGAAACGTTTAAACCCAAACAGGATTGCATACATTTCCTTTTCAATTTGAGCATAATTTACTTCCGTTTCTGTGAGAGATTTTGAAGCATAGCTGATGGGTCTTCCGTCTTGCAGCAGAACGGCACCTAGGCCATATTTAGATGCATCCACTTGCAAGCTGAGCTCTTTGGTTGGGTCAAAATACAATAGTACTGGCCCTGGCTCTTTGGTGAGGATGTCTTTCATTTTCTGAAATGCTGCATCATGTTGTTTATCCCACAAAAATTCAGTTGACTGTTTCAGCAGTTGTCTAATTGGTGCGTTAATCTCAGAGAGGCTTGGAGAAAACTTAGCTAAATAATTTACCATACCAAGCACTGTTTCCAGTTCTGCACATTTTTGGGGGGGCTCCATCATCTTGATGGCAGTGATTTTGGCTGGATCTGGCTTGATGCCTTCAGCTGAGAGACGATGCCCAAAGTAACTGACCTCTGTAGCTCCGATCGTGCACTTCTCTGGGTTAAGACGAACTCCTTTCTCTCGCGATCGTTGAAGCATTGCACGGAGGTTTCTGTCATGCTCTTCTCTTGTTCTGCCGTATATGAGAATGTCATCCACAATGGCAACCACGCCGTCAAGACCTTGGTACGTTTCATCTATCTTCCTCTGGAACTCATCCTGAGCAGAGATGAGACCAAATGGTAGACGTAGGAAACGGTAGCGTCCAAAAGGAGTATTAAATGTGTTGAGCTTGGAGTTTGAAAACTCTGATTTGGTTCCATATATATAGACTGTATGAATGAAGGCAGGAATGAATGTATATTTTGAAAGTCTAACAATATGAACATACATTAATCATTTTTAATTCCATTAAAATGTTTTATAATTAATATATTGAAAAGCATCACAATCACACTATGTAGGAGTAAAATTGTTGTGCAGCTCTAGTACATTGCATAGCTAAAGTACACACAAGGCGGCAACAAAGACAACACCACCAAAAGAGATACTTTGACCGCTCATCTAGGTCATTACTGCCACTGCATAGTGGGGAGTCTGTCAGGGTTCAAGAACAGGGCTGTTGGAAGCCAGCAGTCATTGTCCAGCCAGCTGCCACGGAACGATCCTACATCCTCCGCACTCCAGATGGACAGATGTATTGCCGCAATCGCAGGCAACTCCGGAGCACCAAGGAGAAATACAGTTGGTCTGACAACAAAGTTGACCCTGCAGACGCAGAAGAACAGGACATCATGCAACAGATACCACAATCATCTGAAAGACACACGCAGAAAGAAACGCCACACAAACTTGGAAAGACACAAGTGCCTAGTACACACACAGCTAACTCATCTTCATATCACACAAGGTCCGGACGAGAGGTCAAGCCACGGGTTGTCCTAGACCTATAATTTGTAAAGGGAGTTATTTAATAATAATACACACAAAAAAAAAATACAATCAGTGTTTGTTGAATACATTTGGTGAAGCATTGAGTTGTATAATTGCATCTTGCTGTTGAAAAGTAGTTTTGAAAAGGAATTGTTAAGTAAGGATGGTTATGTAAAGTGATTATGCTACTCTTCTTACTGATCCATTATTTCATTCATAATATTTAGCATACAAATGTGAATGTTCAAGTCGTAGGAGTGGTTAGGTTGATTTCTATATTATTTGGTCAGCATGCTTTGGGGCAGTCATTTTGAAAAAGAGAAGGATGTAATATTTGGGTATGTTCCCATCAATTCAGGCATATTGATGGACACCCTATGAATACATAGGTTTTGGGCAAGGGGTCCTGAAGGCAGTTGCTGGATGCCGTTGTGTATGAGACTAGTCTGTCCGTGCAGTGAATAAACCTTCCATTAGAATACACAGTCCTCTCGTCTGCTTTACTTTACACGTAAAGTCAGAACAAGACACATAGTATGTGCTCCACCGACTCCTCCTCCTGACAATGATCACATAAGCCAGTTGGGTGTTTCCTTATTAGGTTTAATGTTTTATTTAACCCTGTGTGTCCCATTCTCAATCGAATAATAATACTTTCAGCTTTATTATTTCCTTTACACACCCTCCTATTTCCTACTGTCTCCTGAATTCTGTAATAATGTCTGCCTGTTACTTCCCTATCCCAGTTATACTGCCATTCCTTCATTATGTTATTTTTAACTTGTCACGAGGCTGGCCTAGGGGCCAGCGCTCGGAGCTACCTTGAATATAACCAGACTGAGAGCAGAGCTCCATGATCAAAGGTGAGTTTATTTCCAAAGTAAAAAGGCACGTGGGCCAGGAACAGAACTAGGTACAGAGACTTCAACAGGTGACTCTAGACAATACAATGACCGACAGGGAACAGAGACAGACACAGACCTTAAATACACAGACATGATTACAGCAGGGATACAA
>JBBIGB010308688.1:0-10001 GCA_037577075.1 Alestopetersius hilgendorfi | reverse complement strand
AGCTAAACTGCTGTGTGATAAATGGGAGGAGCTTAACTACTGTGGGATGAATGGGAGGGGCTAAACTCTTGTAGCATGAATGAGTGGGCTAAACACCTGTAGGATGAATGGGAGGGGCTAGACTCCTGTAAGATGGATGGGAGGGGCTAAACTGCTGTAGGATGAATGGGAGGGGCTAGACTCCTGTAAGATGGATGGGAGGGTACATTCCTCATCTCTTTCTTCCTGACCTGTGTTTACCTGCTCAGGTGACCTGGAGGGGAAGGTGGACTCGTGCCAGGGGGACTCCGGGGGTCCGCTGGTGTGTACGGATGTGAGCGGCCTGTCGTATGTGTGGGGCGTCGTGAGCTGGGGGGAGAAGTGTGGGGAGGCCGATTACCCCGGCGTTTACACTCAAGTGGCGTATTTTTATGAGTGGATCCGTTCCCACACTGGCTGGCAAGCGGTCACCAAGTTCAACCAATGACCTCAGAACATCCCAGAACCCGACCCCGCGTTAGAACTACCGCCCCGGCGCAGCGCCACACTCGGATTCAGCAGGTAATTCATGTGATTCTGAATGGAACACCGTTTATTGGAGTACCACAAAATGGTTTTCCTCGGTTTAACCACAGGATTGTCAGACGTTCTGAAGTGAAAGAACAGGTCGATTATGAAAGCCGCCGTTCTGCTGTTTTATTAAACACTACAATGGATTCATTCTGCAACTGAGGATTAAACGATTTTTAGCGCTGATATTTTGTTGTTGCCTTTATTTTTAAAAAAAATCTAGTTGTTCATCCTTCTTAAACCACAGTAACAAAATATTCTATCATAATTTGCTTTCATCAACATCCATATCAACAGATTCATGCGGAGCTCCATGGGGGCGATAGAGAACAACACAGCTGGATTTGTGTTGGAGACGTCTGGTTCCATTGAGCAACACTGGAAAGAAATACAATAAGAATTTTTCCAATGACACAATTCACACAAACTACTTAGTTTACGTCTCAACTCCTGATTTATAGGGAGATTTAGAACAATCAGAGTAATTTCCCTTAATAAGTACCAGAAATGATTTAATACATTATTGAATTTTTGCTCAACCGTCATTTTTTCCATCTTAAAGGTTACAGACAGGAAATGAAGCACATTTCACTTCACTCTGAATGTTTACGTCTCAAACCCTCAGTTATGCAGAAATATTTGAAAATGTGTGGCAGAGGCAGATACACTTTAAAGCAGGGGTGTGGAGCTCCAGTCCTGGAGGGTCCAGCCCCTCGAGGTCCAGCCCCGTTTGCTGATTTCCCAGACCTCCTGGTTCTCCTCTCAGTTACTCGTCAGGTTTAGAGAATGTGTTTGAGGAGGAGAACCAGCAGACTGTGCTGGACACCTACCCTCCAGTACTGGGGTTCCACACCCCTGCTTTAAATCAGGATCACTAAATCAGTCTCGGTTCCTGAGTTTAGCTGAGCAGCGCCCTCTAGTGGAGATAGGGATGAGTACGATATGGTGGAATGTGGGGACAATCATTCAGCTCAAACTGGAAACAGGTCACATTCTTACACACACACACACACACACACACACACACACACACATACACAAAAACATCTATTATCTAAAAATATGTACCTGCTGGTGAAAACCCCCACAAAAAACCTTTAATCACTCACCCATTCATTCTTTCTTCCCAAAACGATATGAATCAGTGCACTGACAGGAATATGCACGTAAAGAAAACAGACACTATAGAAGTCTATAAAGAAGAAACGCATACCTTCACGTTTGCCATTCTTTACATTTTCACCTGTGTGTGTGTGTGTGTGTGTGTGTGTATGTGGCCGGAAGGGTTTATCTGCGCAAAGGGACTTGTTTTCCTGCTTTCTGCAATGTATGTTCTGAGATATCTCAGGGACGCGGCATGGATTCCAGCACAGGCCCTGGTGGGACTCAAACCTGACCTAAAACACCAGCAGCGGTCTAATAATAATAATAATAATATGATAATACATCATAATAATAGTTGGGAACCCCAAAGTAAAAAAAAATATGCATCTGTAATTTTAATTCAGAAGGAAAATTTTAATTTAAACTCTGCAAGTACTGAAGCACTGTAAACTTTCAGGCTGGAAACAGTTTACTGAAAAAAGATTCTTTAACTGAAAGAGTCGCTGTTAAACAGACAAACACAAGCCTTAAAATATTATGTTCATTCTAACAATCATATACTGAATTTGAAGGTGAAACAATGAAAAGATCTAAATGAAATTATATTAAATGTTATGTACAAATACTGGTTTAAACAAAGAAACTGCATTAAAGACCCACGACCCTGATCCCTGAGCTTAAACACAATCAAACTCAGATTAATGAGAACAGTTTGAGAAGGTCTTCCTGCTCCAGTGTGGCTCCTCTTCTTTGTTCTGTTGTGAATATGATGGTGTAATTAGAGTCCTGGACAGGCTGTATAAACCTGCGTTCAGGATTTTAAGGCCCAGTTTAGGTCTGAAACTAGAAATTTCATAGGATTTGTGTGAGAAAGTGTCTGTTGTTGTGACTGAAAATCCTCCTGAAAATCCTTCTCCTGCTGTAGAGCGACTCCACCGCCTCTGAGCCGGGAAATGTAGTGTATCTGTGGGTGTGAAGTGTGTGTATGGTGTAAAGGTCTGGTGCTTTTGTTCTACCTCGGTGCGTCACCGATTAGAACCAGAGCAGGTAGATTAACGCGCAGAGAAAAGAGTCTGTTTACCCAGAGCTGAGACCAGAGCCTTAAAGAGTTGTTGTCTGAAGGTGGAACGGTTCTTCAGAACTACACACCAACCCTGGAGTCGAGTTGAGTCCACCCAGCACCGCCTTCTAAATCAGAGAAGTGGCGGAACTGGGAAGAACTGCATGGTGAGACGAAGGGGATGAGAACACACGCATTACAGAATGAAAGAAGAAAATGGAGAAATGCTAATGTCTAGAACAGTTGGATGAATTACTGAAAACATTTTAAAATGAACATTCATAATTTGAGTCAATAATTTGGGTAGAGAGCTGATCATTCAATCTAAGAATGGTTCAAAAACGCCCTCAAATGTAAGACTATAGTGATTTATGGACAAAAAAAATATGTATTCGTTTGAAAAATGAGAATTGAATTATAGGTGAACACCACACTTGTGCAACTTTCAAAATGAATTTTTGAATTAAAATGGAACAATATTACATCAAAACCTGCGTGGAGGCATTTTCCCACTGGTAAAAGCCTGTTGATTTAAAAATGAAGGGAATCTGAGAACGGTCCAAAATGCCCTCAAAGGTAACATTATAGTCTTAGGTGAACACCACACTTGTGCAACTTTCAAATGGAAATTTTCGATCAAAAAAGGAATAATATTACATCAAAACCTGCGTGGAGACATTTTCTAACTGGTATAAGCCTGTTGATTTGAAAACGAAGGGAATCTGAGAACGGTCCAAAAATGCCCTCGAAGGTCTTATGTATTTTTGCAAAATTGCTCCAAAAGTGAAGGTGAGATTTATGTTTAATTTTGACTGTTGTGGGCGCTTTAGGCTGTATTTTGCTGTTTTTAATGGATTTCTGGACAACAAAATATGTATTTGTTTGAAAAATGAATGATAGAACACCACACTTGTGCAACTTTCAAAATGAATTTTTCAATTAAAAATGGAACAATATTATATCAAAACCTGAGTGGAGGCATTTTCTAACTGGTATAAGCCTGTTGATTTGAAAACAAAGGAAATCTGAGAACAGTCCAAAAATGCCCTCGAAGGTAAGTCTTACATATTTTTGCAAAATTGCTCCAAAAGTGAAGGTGAGATTTATGTTTAATTTTGACTGTTGTGGCCTCTTTAGGCTCTATTTGGCTGCATTTAATTGATTTCTAGACAACAAAATATATATTTGTTTGAAAAATGAGAATTGAATTATAGGTGAACACCACACTTGTGCAACTTTCAAATGGAATTTTTCAATTAAAAATGGAACAATATTACTTCAAAACCTGCGTGGAGGCATTTTCTAACTGGTATAAGCCTGTTGATTTGAAAACGAAGGGAATCTGAGAACGGTCCAAAAATGGCCTTGAAGGTAAGACTTATGTATTTTTGCAAAATTGCTCCAAAAGTGAAGGGGAGATTTGTTTAATTTTGACTGTTGTGGGCTCTTTAGGCTGTTTTTATTGCTTTTCAGTGATTTCTGGACAACAAAATATGTATTTGTTTGAAAAATGAGAATTGAATGTTAGGAGAACACCACACTTGTGCAATTTTCAAAATGAATTTTTCAAATAAAAATGGAAAATATTACATGAAAACCTGCATGGAGGCATTTTTTTTCTTGTATAAGCCTGTTGATGTGAAAACTAAGGAAATCTGAGAACAGCCCAAAAACGCCCTCAAGTGTAAGACTTATGTATTTTTGCAAAATTGCTCCAAAAGTGAAGGGGAGATTTATGTTTAATTTTGACTGTAGTGGCCTCTTTAAGCTGTATTTTATTGCTTTTCAGTGATTTCTGGACAAAAAAACAATTATTTGTTTGAAAAATGAGAATTGAATTATAGGTGAACACCACACTTGTGCAACTTTCAAATTGAATCTGTCAAACAGTCTGTCAACAGTCCAAAAACACCCTCGACTCAGGACTTATAGAAAAATAGTTTATTTAACAAAGTATTAATTAAAGTTAACTAAATGCACCTAAAGGGCAACAGATCATTAAAGTGTAAAACAGTCTTTCAGTAACTTCAGTAAATAAAGCGACACTCTGGCATCGTAAACACTGATCAGTTCACACTGAGGTACAGTCACATCCTCTTCATCATCACCGCATCACACACACACACACACACACACACACACACACACACACACACACACACACACAATTTTATACACTTATGCCATTTCAAGCAAATAAAAACAAGTGGAACCAATTTGAGGTAAACAGGCACACACACAGACAGGCCTCACTCTTCACGGACGCTCTGGACTTTGGAGTACCTCCTGCAGGGGGTTTTGAAGCAGGATGGGGGCAGTGATAACGGCCAGGAAAACGTGCAGGGAACCGTGGTTCTAACATTCGTCTCCATAAACTTGAAGAAGAACCTCCACCACACTCTGTTCAGATAATTATGAGGAGAGTCCTGCAGAGTCTTGAGAGAGAGAGAGCGAGAGAGACAGAGACACAGAGAGAGACAGAGAGACAGAGATTGCCTGATTTGACATTTTGAAAACAATCACTGAACACAGCATTTTAATGACCCTACACTGCTAAAAGGATCGAGCAAAGAACCGAAGCAGGGCATTATAACAGTTACCTTGTCAGGTAATACAAGGACTTTTTCTATACTTAGCAACAAAAAATTAAATGCGACAAATTAAGTGGTCTTCATATTGAAACATGTAATGGTACTGACAGTTTCACCAGAAGAGAATATTGTAATAATGTGGGGATTTGATCATAATGCATCATTAATACAGAATCTGATCATGAGAGTCTGGTCATGAGAGGGTGAAACTGAGAGTCTGATCGCAAGAGTGTAAAACCGAGAGTGTGATTGCGAGAGTGTAAAACCGAGAGTGTGAACGCAGGAGTGTAAAACTGAGAGTGTGAACGCAGGAGTGTAAAACTGAGAGTGTGAACGCAGGAGTGTGAAACTGAGAGTGTGAACGCAGGAGTGTGAAACCGAGAGTGTGATCGCGAGAGTGTAAAACCGAGAGTCTGATCGCGAGAGTGTAAAACCGAGAGTCTGATCGTGAGAGTGTGAAACCGAGAGTGTGATCGCGAGAGTGTAAAACCGAGAGTCTGATCGCGAGAGTGTAAAACCGAGAGTCTGATCGTGAGAGTGTGAAACCGAGAGTGTGATCGCGAGAGTGTAAAACCGAGAGTGTGATCGCGAGAGTGTAAAACCGAGAGTCTGATCGCGAGAGTGTAAAACCGAGAGTCTGATTGCGAGAGTGTAAAACCGAGAGTCTGATTGTGAGAGTGTAAAACCGAGAGTCTGATTGCGAGAGTGTAAAACCGAGAGTGGGATCGCGAGAGTCTAAAAACATTACCATATAAAAATAAACAAATAAACTCAGTGGGCATACGAAGAGTGTGTCCCGGGATGGTGCTGTGGAATAATGGAGTGTGTGTGTAAGGTTTACCGGGTTGTTGGCCATGGTGTGGTACCACCAGAAGAGACGGGACGTGACAAAATAAGCCACAACCACGTCCACGCTGTAGTGCTCATGAGCCACCAGGATAAAGACCACACCCACTGCGCTGAGGAACCAGCAGATCAGGTGATACCACCACAGAGAGCGGGGGGAGTCTGCAGAGGGGAGGCAGATTGGAGATAGGAGTTTATTGAAACGTGAAGAAATGGTGGATATCACATATCCTGCAATTCCAGTTAATTCCACTGTAGTGTTTAAGCAGGAGAAGAGATGATTTAGTGTGATTTGAACCGGAAGATACGCCTGAGACCACTGAGACAGGTCCCTGCACCCCCTCCGATCCCGGTTAAGGATAAACAATTCGGATAATAGGTGGAAGGATCAAGGAACTGGATGAAAAGTTAGTTATGTCTTGTTTTGCAGAGAGAAAAAAACCATTAATTTCATGATCTTTCAAGAGAAATCTTCTGTTTTTGGGGGTTTTTTGTGTCCAATATTTGTCACATTGGCTGGATGCGCAGAAAAAGAGACCCTTCTACACATCGCTTATGGCTTTCAAAGGTAGAAAGGAACAAGTAATGCAAGAACGGGAAAAATAATCTCAGGGTTCTAAGAGCTAAACACACTGATGCAGGATGTTTGTTAAGGTTATTTGTCATTACACAAAACACGTAATTTACATAACACAGCAAAACCAAAGCAGTAATGAGGAGGAAGAGGAGGAGGAACATGAAAAGATGATGATGATGTCTTACACTCTCTGATGAAGAGGAAGGTGAGTGTGAGCATGACTGTGTGTCCGCTGTACAGAAAATCTCCACACATCATATGAGAGCCGGTGATTGACAGGCCTCCTCCGGAGAGCAGCTGCAGAACACGATGAACTTTTCCTAGAGAGTCTTCATACAGCTACAGCGAGGGGCGAGAGAGATACAGACAAAGAGCGGAGAGAGAGAGAGAGAGAACAATCAAATCTCTCTCACGTTTGTGTGCAATTTTGGAAATAAATAAAAGAAAAAGTGATGAACTATTTCTGTTGCTCTGAAAGAGAGTCATTAAAACCACAGCATCACTTTTCAAAGCTGGTACTGTTTCAGGAGACCATTAGTTCTAATGATCAGCTCTTAATGAATAAATTATTTACAAAAAAGCACAAATGTGGGCGGTGCTGTTAAACAGAAAGAGGTGGAGGGAGAGAGCGAAGAAATCATGAAGGGATGGAAGGAAGGGAGGAGAGGTAAAGGGACACAACACTGAAGGATGGATACGATCATGGAGGGATGGGAGAATGAACGAAGTGAGTGAGAGACAGAAAAAAGGATGGAGTGATAAAGGGAGGTAGTTATTATTTGGAGTGATAGAGGGCGGGGCAATTGAGGGTGGAGCAATAGACAAAGGTAGTTATGACAGGTGGAGTGATAGAG
Source organism: Alestopetersius hilgendorfi (assembly GCA_037577075.1). Classification (NCBI taxonomy): domain Eukaryota; kingdom Metazoa; phylum Chordata; class Actinopteri; order Characiformes; family Alestidae; genus Alestopetersius; species Alestopetersius hilgendorfi. Next base: position 2,420 of record JBBIGB010308688.1, on the reverse strand, counting down.
GGTGGCGCAATAAAGGGAGGTAGCTATGAAGGATGGAGTGATAGAGGGCGAAGCGATAAAGGGCGGAGCAATAAAGGGAGGTAGTTATGAGGGATGGAGTGATAGAGGGCAAAGCGATAAAGGGCGGAGCAATAAAGGGAGGTAGTTATGAGGGATGGAGTGATAGAGAGCAGAGTGATAGAGGGGGAGGTTGTTATGAGAGATGGAGCGACAGAGGGCGGAGCAACAGAGGGCGGGGCCACAGAGGGCGGACTGACTTTGGGAGCGCAGTTCATGTGCAGACTGGGCACCGGCAGGGTGGTGATGTACATGGTGACAATGCGGTAAAGATACAGAGTCCCCATTATGAAGAAAAACCTACGGCCTATGATGGACCTACACACACACACACAAAAACAAACACACAAACACACAAACACACACTGCTTATTTCAACTGGGAATGAAAGTAAAAGTCGGAGACTAAAATAATTAATACACAATAATATCAGGGCCTGTTTAGATCAGTGAGGACACGCATCATCAAACCAGCTCTGAAACTCCGGGACGACGAATCGTTTGCACTGTACTGTCCTGAACATCTAATGTCAATTTTACATACTTTTGTTCAATATCAAAATTCAATAGCCTGCTGTCTCCACGTCTCCATCGCAAACGACTGAACATCGCTTTCTTCTGACTTCCCTCCAACAGGCATAACCACTGGATGTGTATTTGGTGATTTATTTTTATTTAAACGCTGTTTAATGTGGTTGTGTTCATCATTCGGTAGTTATTGTCAGAATAAGACTTGATCTTTAGAGCCCAATATCAAAGCAACTGTGTTTTGTTTAAACCAGTAAAGGACACTCTCTGTTAGGAATGGTGAAAAATCCAGAAGATTGTATTACAGGGGGGTTGAAAGGGTTAACAACACAGACAGACAGACAGACAGACAGACAGACAGACAGACAGACAGACAGACAGACAGACGTGCTGAAGAGAGAAAGGCGAGAATTGTAAGCCGTACTTGTGTTTGAGGAAGAGCCACTGGATGAACCAGGCCGTGACGAGGACGATGCCGTTGATCTCGGTGACGTTGAAGGCCCACTCCACTCGCGGGACGTAGTCGAAGAACTTATCCGGCAGCGGCGGGTTCTCCGATTTATCAGGAACCCTCTCGTGGACCACGGTGATCATGACGGTGGTGAGGAACAGGTTAAACCCCGCCCACATGAAGACCACGCCCGTTTTCCACCACTCTGCGGGCAGCTGCTCCAGCCTGAGCTCCGGAACTCTGATCCGGACATAATCCTGGTTCTTCCGGAGCAGTTTCGAAAAGCCGTGGGAAAGCCGGTTGGACTTGCTGTTGCCATGGCGACCGTCAGGCGTGTCTGATGGCGAGGGGGTCAGTCTGGAGGCCGCCGCCTGAGGGTGGGGACTGTCCGGGACCGTCACCTCAACACGACGGCTGCTGACGTTACCATGATCCCCAGAGTCCTGAGGCTGAGATGGCGTCATCACACACACAGAGACAGGAATCCTACAGGAAGCAACTGGTGAACGCTGGACTTTGTGAAAAGACACTGATCTACAGTAAACTCCACAGAAAATGTCCTCCTGAAAGATCTTCTGGGAGACGGTTGGCTCTGACCTACAGACAGAGACGGACAGGGACAGTATGAGTCACCCGTGAGAAATGAAGGTGATGGATGCTGGGGAGGGTCTGATGTAAATGTAAAGGTGATTCTGTGTTTGCAGTAAAATTTGCTCACGCTGTGGATTCAAACTTGAGGTCTTTATCACAACTCTACAAGAGGCGGCCTGAACTCCCCAGCTCTTATCAAGCCATTTATGGGTAAGAGCGGTTGAAGGTGCACATAACAGCATTCACAGGCTGATTATTTTCAACAAACACTCGTCTTTATTTAAAACTGATCTCAGCTTTTCGTGTCCTGATATCTGTCTAACGTGTGTTTTGGTCCGTCACCTCAGTACCTGTGACATCAGGAACTCTCTCTCTGACACACATTTTAAAGGCAACTTGACCACCCTCTCTCTCCCAGTATATTACAGAGCGAGTAAATGACTATAACTCAGCTCTAAATCAATCAATCGACTCAAAAACGTATTTACACCTGCAAACACTCACGTACTGATTAAATCAGGAGGAATGGAATTCAGTTCAGCATCTGAACTCACTTCCTCTCACCCACACTCACTCATACACACCGGCTGGTATCACTACGTCACATCAACACCCGGAAACACACTGGCTAACCTGTCAATCACTTTACGGTCCGACCGCTGGTTTCAGGAACCAACCAAAGCTTCAAAACGACCCACAACGAAAACCTACTGAATAAAATGTACACACACACACACACACACACACACACACACACACACACACACACACACACACACACACACACACACACA
>JBBIGB010308632.1:0-10934 GCA_037577075.1 Alestopetersius hilgendorfi | reverse complement strand
TTGCAAATGTTTTCTTTTTATAATAAAAGCTTATCTTTTTGAGCGAAGAACACTTTGTCTGTTTGATGATTCTCACCTGCCACGACAGCAGGGACATTTTGTTCAGTTTATTGTGTATAGTGAGTCATACTGTACCCTAAACTTTATAGACAAGTCCTCCTTAATGTAGACCTTCACCTTAATTTTTGTGAGTGTATTTATAATTTGGCAAGTTAGCAGCTCTGCCTCAGTTCTAAACTAAAGATGCAAAGTTTGGTCTGAACACATGTCTTGACTGATCTACCGCAGATGTTATTTTTTTGCTTGACCCTGAAGTGCATAAGGCCCTACCAAGCCTAGGATTACCCACAGGAACTACTGTGTTTTCTCTAGTGCTGTTTCTGCCAATCCACATTAAATGTGTTGTATATCAGTTCCTGCTCTACTGATGCTCTACAGAATGAATAGGCACAAATTCCCACAGAAACTGCAAAATCTTGCGGAAAACCTTGCAATAAGAGTAAAGGCTGTCATGCAAAGGGAGAAGCATCTCCATATTAAAGTCTGTGTATCTGAATCCAGTGTCACTGCAATTTCCTGTTGGTGAAATGGTTAACCGTCCCTATACCTTTGTCCATAAGGCGTATCTTACATAACCTACTAGTTTCATTGAATATACTGAATTAAACACAGCTGCATATTCAGTTTCTAGATTAATAACTGAATAAAACAGTTCAAAAGGGTGCTTGGATTATATTAAATGAAAAAGAAATGTAAAAAAAAACCCCCATTAATTAATAAGGGGTATTACCTCTGCTCCTAGAGGGCCACAGAAATGTGCAGTATTGTTGCAATATCTGAATAGTACTATCATCTTATTTCTTGTTCTTTTTTTTCCCTCTCCAGAATGTGTGCACTTGGCCAAAGCAGCTAAATGTTTTCTATTCAACAAGACTTAAATTAACATTTGAGCCCTTGGAAGCAGAGCCATAATAGAATGGCTTCTGAGGGGTGAAGTGAAACCATTAAAGACCATTTGGAGTTGGAGGTTTGACAGATAGCCTAGTTTATGTTGAGGAGAGTTTGAGGAGATCTCAAATGAGCCTTCACACCAGGGCAGTAATGAGCAGTAACAGCGCACACTCATTTTTTACCCAGAAACTAAAGCTTACTTTTAATGGCGAGCCAAATTCAAGTGAAATACACAAATGATACAAGATCCAGCTACTCACTGTGACAGTGACGTGGCAATTGTCATTTTGGCCCTGCAGCCTGGCACCCATAACCACAAGTACACATAAGCAGATACAAGCATAGAAGTTCAATGTACCTTGTTATCTTGTATTTGAAAAAAATGTATGTTATGTATGTAACACTATTCAAATTTCCAAACATACCATAAACTCCTTGGTCTGTATGGTCCATATCTGCAAAAGCCATACATTTACATACCTTTGTATTTATGGATTTAGATACATGCCTATTCAGTTTACAGCAGTGGCCCCCAACCCCCGGGCCACGGACCGGTACCGGGTCGTGGGTCATGTGGTACCGGTCTGCGGGCTGTACAGAAAAAAAAAAACATGTTACCCATGTTATGTTGTTGGCTCCTTGTTATGAAAATACTGTTAATAAAGCTGCGAGTACACATTGGAGCTGCAAGTACACATTGGATTTACGTTTATTATTATATTTTTAAAATATCCCCATTTTTATGCGTATCATTTATTTTTAATAAAAATGTATATCATTTATTTGTATGAATACATATACGTATATTTATCTGCCACCCCTTAAAGGCTGGGCCGTGAAAATAGTTTCTGATATTAAACCGGTCTGTGACGAAATAAAAGTTGGGGACCACTGGTTTACAGCACTTCAGCTCTGCCTAATCATGTCTTAAAGAGTTGTGTGAAGAGCTTTCTCTGCATTCAACCTATTCATCCAAATGAAGCAGTGGGCAGGCAGTGACACGGTACCTTGGAAGCAGTGGGTAGGTACAGTTGGCTCAAGAATGCCACTAGCTGTCCTGGGATTCAAACCCACAGCTTAAACCTGGTTTTACTCAATTAAATGAAATCAAGCCAACAACAAGCTAACAACAAGTTAGTTGAGACTCTCTCTCTCATTCTCTGGGTCAGCCAGAGTAAGATGGGTTACCCTTTCAAGTCTTGGTTCCTCCTGAGGTTTCTTCCTCCAGCTTAGGGAGTTTTTCCTCTCCTGTTGCCTTTGACTTGCACACTAGAGGCTTAGACCTGGACTCCGTAAAGCTGCTTCATGACAAAATTGTTTGTAAAAACTGCCATATAAATAAAACTGATAATACTTGAATTTAAGTATTACCCAGATTTGCATTCAAGAACTGAAACAGCACGCTAGTTAATAGGTATAGCTGATTCCTCTATATAAACGACCATACATCAAATTTAGTGAAAACCAGTGAAATGGTGACTCATCCTGAATGAGATTTAGGTTCGCTTAAACAAGTCATTTTACTCACAATGAAACTTTTCACTTTCTCTTTTCGCTTTATCACTGAACTTTGAAATGTAAACTTTGCTCACCTTTTGGAAAGCGACTGAAGTAGCTATGAAAAACACATCAGTAAAAACACAGATCTAAAAGATTTGTGTCTTGATCTCACCTCTGTATTATCAGGGCTGTCTAAGCAAGCAGAAATCTATCCTCTTATCTGACCTAACACTGCAGCACATCTGTTCCTTGTCATCTGTAGGTCATTGTGTGATCTGACACACCCACACAGTTCTGAGCAGCCAGCAGCTATTGGCATTTAACTATAACGGAATTGTATTATTTTTTTTTATAATGTAACATTAGTAAGAACTTATTCTGTGATGAAACTTTACCATTAGACCAATTTGTTAAACATTTTAAACCAAACTGACAGGAGTTTTAAAGGTACATTATTATAAGAGGGTTAATTCTATTAGATAAATATAGACTGGAAAATGATCATGTAAAAATGCTTGTTATTGAAATAAAAGTATGTATATATGTGTCTGTGTGTCTGTAATTCCTTCTCTGTGGTAAATCTCATTACTGTGCCCCCTTTCATTGTGCTAACAGATTTATATCACTGATGGCGAGCGCAGTCAAAGAAAAGGATTCAGGCTTGTGTTTGATGTATGATCCTCATTGACTTAGCATCAGGGATTCTGACTGCTGGGTGAGAGTGATTCAGCACATATTGTGTTTTGAACCAAAGCCTGTCAGTGAGCATAGATGGAAACATATCACTTAGTCATGGAGCCAGATGTTGCATCATCCTCCAGATATTTTTGTCCATTTCCAAGGGAGCCCTGTTGGGATGCTTGGTTATGCAGCTGTTATAATATATTGTGTCAAGAGGAAAGTTCACATTGCAGAAAAAGTCTAGTGGTGGCCTAGTGGGTAGGACACTTGCCTCTGGACCAAGAGGTCATGGGTTCGAATCTTACCTTCAGCATACCACCACTGGACCCCTGAGCAAGACCCTTAACCCCAAGTAGCTCCAGGAAGACTGTCCCCTGTAGGTAGGGAATGAAAGTTGCTTCGGATAAAAGTGTCTGTTAAATGCTGTAAATGTAAATAGTGTACCAGTAACTTTATGAATTATAAAATATTTAATTATTATTATTAGATTTAAAAAATATTAAGGCCCAGCTTGGGATTTAATGTATGAATACATGTCAGTAAATATAGTAATGCCATTGGCATATTGAAAGCTTAACTTTAAACTTTGTTTAATTTGACATAAATGCAGATCCTCACTGCTATAGTTTGTAATTGTTAACTATTTCCTGACTGGGACAGGCTGTGACTGGGATTTTCTAGTATCAATCTTTTGCAACCCAGTTGCCTGGTTTTTCTCTTTGAGCAAGGCAAATAAAAATCCAAAACTGTAAATGCTGAGCTGTGCATTGGAACAGCTTTTGCATTTTCCTGTTTGAGTTCCTGTAGGCTACATATCTAACACTCTTTATGGCTTTACCTTTATAGTTTATCCTAATATTATGAATTGCTTCAATATGCAAATCAGATGAGTGCATAAAATTAAGCATGCTGGGCGTGTCAGCCACCATCAGCATGATTCCTATCCTTAATGTGGAAAATGGAGTGAAAATTAGTTCCCAAATGATGTGCTCGGTTTGGTCACACTTTTGAATCTGCATCGCTCAATGCACAATGCACAGTCCCATCATTAAATATGTCTGAAATTTTGTAAAATGGGAAACCACCTTCATTCAGCCTGAAATAGACAGACAATAAACAGTCCTAGCCCAGAAAATAAGTGTGTTTGAAACAATATTGATATGTTGTTGAGCAAAAGCACTAAATTGGTATATATTTCTGATGCTGAATTTGCTTTAATCTTGCTTGTTATATACATTATTGATTTAATGTTCAGCTTCATGATTTCTCAGTGTTGATTCATTATACTTACATTTTAGGCAATTAGGATACTTTCTAATTCAGAGCATTTCACAATGGTAGACAAGTGTTTGAAGCATGGTGCAGCGTTTGAAGACTTACCTGAGGCCAAAATCAACCAACTTCTACCAAGAACTTATGATTGACAACACAGGAGCTGTGTCCGAAAAGTGCACTAGTTCACTATGTAGGGCAAATTTCAACAGTCAGTTTCACCCACTAGTTAGTGCACTACAAAATCGCCACACGACATTCTAAAATCTAGTGTTCAGACACCGTACACTACATTAATACACATATAACATCATGCACTGCGGGTTTCTTTTACCGTGCCCTACATAGTGAACGAGAGCACATTTCGGACATGCTGCACTCTACTTTTATCATTCAGTCATGCTTGTACTTTCTTTCTCTCAGTAGGGCTGGACTGGGGCAAAAAATCGGCAAAGGCATTTTGAGCCGAGGTCCAGGGGTGGGTGTGGGACGTGGTCCGTGTGGGCCCAAAATTACCAGGCCAGCGCAGCCCAAAATTGACATCGGAGAACCCAGATCACGTACCACAGCCCACACATGAGACCCTACCTATAACTAGAGAGACGGGATGTGTGTTATGCGACAGAGATAAATTGCCAAGATCCGGCTCACTATTTAAGCAACAGTTAGTAAAAATGTAACATCCAGAATGTCCGAAATTAACTAAATGTCACCTCCCCTTGTTCACTAGTTAGCCCCCTATATAGCAAACACTATGTAGTGGATGAGTGAACAAATTTATTTTTCAGACACATCTAAGGTCTCACACCCATTTGACTAAAGTGTAAAGGATGCCCTTCATACAGGAAATTGGCCCTTCGATCCCTGTACTGGCAGCACTCCCAAATAGGAGTGAAAGTCCTTGGGTAAGTCTTTAAATCTTCCAGCTGTATGCCATTGTACATTGCTCTGAATTAGAGAGTCTGCTACATCACTAAAACGTAGGTAAAGTGTGTAATATTTGGTGAATTCGATGCTTTAATCAAAACTGAATAATCATAGTATGTACTAACTCAGCATCTGTACACACATTAGATCAGTAGCTGTTCAGCCATCAATAAGTTCTGAGGAGCAGTTTTTGGCAACTTGATTTTTAAGAGAGTAGCTGTTTCCATTGCCCTTAATATGTCAAAGTAGTGACCAAAAATGACTTAACTGTTCCACACATGCGCCTCTGCTTTTGACCTTCATCTACTCCTCATCTCCCTAACCTTCCTTTCAAACCCAGCCAGGTGGGACATGCCTGGGTGGTCGGGTCCTTTCGGGCCAAGGTGAGGAGGCCAGGACTCTGGGTTGTGTGAGATGGACATGTGGGGGACGCAGTCTGCCAACCGCACGCAGGTGCGGCCGCAGCAGCAGATGTTCCAGGACCCTCTAACAACATTCCTGGCCAGCACTTGCTCTGTTTTGCCCTGCCCCACCCAACGCCTGTTGTCTGCTCAAAGTGTCTGTGCTATATTTAATACCTCTGTGGTTAATTAATAGCCATCTATTAATAACATCAAGAGCGGGTAGAGGTCCTCCCTTGCCCATTTTCTCTCTCTCACTCTTTCTCAGCAAGCCCTGATTTTTGCTTTACCCCCTTGGCCATTTCCCATGCATTACTGATGAGGCACATGTCTCACACTCTCAAAGAATTACAAAAACACTTTCTCACTCCTTACTCACTCTTCCTCTGTCTTGCTTCCTCTCACTCACTCACTCACTCACTCACTCGCTACCTTTTTCCCCTCATTTCCCAGAGCTTAAAACTGTGCTAGTCTGCTTCATAACAAAGGTTCTGAGGAATCAGAAGGCAGTGCTGGCATGCCAGGTATTTGTGCAAGATCGTTTTCATCATGGAACAAAGAGAACAGAAAGGCAGGCAATCGAGCCAGAAACGTGATCCAGCAGCAACCAAATCAAATGCAAATTTAGATCATTAAACTCCAATATGAGTCATAAGTTTATGATGTATCTAAAATATATCCAATGACTCACTGGCTGTTGGCCGTGTTTTTTAAAGAACTGCCTCGCCTCTCCCTTGACAGGAGAGCCAAATTGGAGGAGATTTTAAGCTACACTCTTATTTGATATTGTATCTCTGAAAAGTCCTTAGAGAGGGACGAAACGTGACATTTAATATAGCCTTAATCATGCAAAGTAGCTTACTCACTATAATAACAAATTCATTATACACACACAAACAAACACACACATGCGCACGAATACTTGGCCGTGTGAACATATGTATTAATCTTGATACTCTGACACAGTGTTCTTTTTTCTTCAGAACAAGAAATCACACTTCAATAGCAGCGTGTAGTATAAACTGTCTCGATGTCATACTGTGAAAATGAATGGCTGGTACTGTAGCTCTGACGTTGGCTGCCACTGAAAGATGATGTAAGCAAATCACTGTGCTACAAACAAAGCACCTTGTGTTGAATGGAAATTTTCACTCCACTGGAGCATGGAGGTCTGCATGATTGAACCCCACTACTTGTTGAACCTCCCCAGAAAATAAGAGACTATATTATACTTTTTGTACAAACTATGCAAAACATGCCTCCAGTTAGTTGCTTTAAGGAATTATCATTGCATATCTAGAGTACATCTAGCCTTTGGGAATAATAGGCTATCTTGGCTTCTCTCAAAACCCTCCACTTAATTCAGTCAGGTTCTGGGCTACCAAAAGTGTTGTAGCTTCAAGATCATTTTATCTTTGGTAGAGCGATGCTTGATTTAATACAATTGGATCCTTGTAATATCACATGAAAAACAATTTTGTTTTTTCATTATTGTGTCCCACTGGATGATTTTAGGTCCTCAAACAAAATGTAATGTAACCCAATCAAGCACAAAGGAGTTAAGCATTGATTTATTGAAGAACCACTGCATAAACTGCAAACAAAAGCTTCCCGTATGTTCCAATTTCGTCTCCTCAGTCCACAGAACATTATATATTTTGTTTGCAGTATAGTGTGCTGCTTGCTGAGATCTTTTAACATGTAACCATTAGTCTACCTTAGAGCACCAGCCTTGTTGAGATATAACAAGGCTGATATAACATGGTTTTGCACTTGGACCCATAAGATCCTAATCATGCCAGAGGTGTTCAGTAGTAACCAAATCAGCTTTAAGAGGTTAAACTACAGAAATGAAGTCCTGGAATTAGATAGCTCCAAGTTTAGTACAGTTTGATGATTTCCTTCCTCAAACAGTTGAAACACCTTCTTTGAGTCACCATCTAATTAGTAAACCATTCAGGTCTCTGACCCTCTAGGATCAGCCTCCTGGTCTAGAGGTTGGCAGAGAATGCCAATATGGGCACAGCTTTTGCTGGATTCAGTCTGAGTCTGTTTTTCCCAGACGAATTGGCCCAATTAGTTAATTACCCAGTTATGCTTGCAATGATGCAGTCCCTGAAGACAACATCATAAATTGAATAGAAAAAAGGGCATTGGAAATCATTATGCATGTACTGAATGCATTTCTAGTAAGCAAAGTTTAAGCCTTGCTCTTTTTCCCAGCAGAATACAGCCCATCACTTCATATATCACCCACTGTGGCACGGGCAAGCTGGGAGGCCCACGATGATGCAGAGGATCATCTTAGCTCGATTAAGAGGCATTATGGTGGCTGTCTCTGACACATCTTTCTGAAGGCCATGGAGGGTGTTATTGTGCAGCTGATTTAGCCATGGCTGCTGCACGCATTGACGGACAGCCCTAGAGGGACCTGCCCGCTGCAGTGCTGCTAAATTGTTTTTGTTCCGACCACAATCAACTCGACCACATTGGGAGGAGAAGACTGGGGCCCTGGAAGAAACTCCTCTCCGCACCTAATTGCACTATAAAGGACTGTGAACAAACTCTACATTCTCTGGGGTTCTTTCAGAAAGCTTAGGGCTAAATGCTTTTTTCTGACAGATCCCCAGCAATCTTCCCTGGTCGAAATCCTTTAAGGGCCAAACAAGGTAGAGAGAGAAAGGCGATAGTGTTTTTTCTTGTTATAACTGTGTCTGAAAATGTTCATCTCTTTATAGTCTGAGATCAGCAAGGTTGGCTGGTTGTTCTCAAACTGAATGGAAGTGGGTCACATGTGCCCACTTGACCCAATTCTATTCAATTTCAGGTACAGTGTGGGCAAGTTTTAGAACAGTTACTCAAAACTTTTCAGACTTGACAGCTATTCACATTCTGTATGCTTCTGTGTGTAGCTGAAAGAGAACACTTTACAAACCAAAATAATTTGGAAAAATTCTGAATCTCAAGAGTGGTTGTATTCTATACTATTTGGCTGTTTTGTTTATGCTATGCATGTTTTATGGGATGGAGTCTGGAGACTGAACAGACTTTGCCATTATGATGAGTTGTCTTTCCCTTCTCCTTTCACTAGATATTTGTGGCACCGCTGTAAGATCAGTTGCAGGTCATTATTGTGCTGCCAGAGTTTGAACCAAAACAGATATCATTACTCCAATCCTCAGGTCCTTGCACAAGCTCCCAGTTCAGTATAGAATTGATTTCACAGAATTACTGATCATGTACAAATATCTCAATGGTTTGAGTCCTAAATACATCTCTGATATGTTTGAAGTACATAATCCTGGTAGGTCCCTTGGATCTGTGTGAGCTAGTCAGCTAGTGGCGAAAAGGGCTGAAACTAAACATGGAAAGATGGTGTTTAGTCACTAAACTGCTCATCAATATTAGATCTGCACTAACTGTAGCTTAAAAAGGCTGCTAAAACTGCACAATTCTCCTCAGCCTTCTATTAAATATCTGCAGTTCCATTCCACATTTAATCTTCTGCTATTGATTTTCTATGTATTCTTCTGTGGATTCCTCTATGTATTCTTGATTTTCTATGTATTCTTATTATGTTATTAATGAGTTATAAGCAACTTCACAGCATTTGACTAGACTTCTGCTTTATTTAATCTAACCGGCTCATCAAGAGTGGGTTATGGATTTTAAAATAATCATGTCAGTGATACCCAGATTAGGTCTCATCCACCCTTCGTTATCATCATAATTATTTGCAGTATGTTATTATTACATGAAGTAGTCTTATCATGTGCAATATCATGTGCAGTTTTCTTATTGGGTACTAAATCATTCATTATATGTACCTATTATTATGTGTCTTATTATTATGTGCAGTAGATTTATATCACTACATGTTGATATTACTCATACTAGTAATTGTTTTACTAGTAAATAACTTAACTAAGTTATTTATCCTATTAAGGACCCACCATTTGTGTAGAAAGCATAATGCTTTTCGCATTGAGCATTTAGCGCAGAGTGTTTTTTTTATTTGATTTTTTTAGATATTATAATTTATGATGTTCTTGTCTCTGGGTCTCTGTGTGTCTGGCCAGTCATAATATAAGCAAGTTCCTCCAGGATCAGTAAAGTTATCTGGTTCTGATTCTGAATCCATAACCAGAGCTGAAAGAAAGGCGCTGTGACAGTAATGGGATAGTTTTAATTATTGAATGTTTCATTAAAGGTGCTATAACATGGCTCAAACTTGCTAAAGTGATTTGAGCAATCAGATTTATGCATGTTTTAAATGCACCTTTGTACGTTTACACTCACATTTTTATGTGAATTGGCCTCATCCAGACACAGTCCTAATACTCAAGATGCACAAAGTGACCAGGTGTGAACAGGGTCAATGATAGCCTAGTCTGTGTCCTCCATGACAAAATACAGCTGTTGAAACATTCTCTCATTTATCTGTCACATCCTTATTTACTCATTGAATGCCCAAATTCTTTTTTTGTTCACACAAGTCTCTGACTTCTTCTGACTCTTTCTTTTGCACTCTTTAACAGTGGTTTCACTGCACCAGTTCTAACTGTTAGACAAGCTCGATTAGCACTTTCATGGTCTTGGCCACAGCAGGTTCTTGAAAAGTTCTTGCAATTTGTCTTTTTTTTTTTTTTTTACTGAAACAAGCATATTTTTCTTTCCCTTAAATTCAGAAAAGACAATTTGTGTCTGTTCTATCTACCTTTATAGTAGGCTTTGACCTTTAGCAATGGCTTATTAAAAGTAATTACTAGCAAAAGGTTAACGAGGCAAAATTGTAGTTAACTCTAAGAGCATCTATCAAACAGCCTTTTATACTTTGGTCAGTGTCCTAACGCCAGGCTGCACACAGTTCACACTTTAGTTTCAGACTACCTCAGCATTGCTTTAAATGTCTGTTATCTTTTTAGACCCCAATTATTCTAAAACGTTATTGTAGCATCCTGACAATTTTGAAAATTAGAGGGATATCACCATATTCATAAAACATTTTGCCATAAAACCACAAAGTAGCAATTACAACTTGATTTTTTAAAAAGGTGAGTTCCATTTAATTATAGTGAACACAGAACCAAAGGATAGGAGTCATAACAGACCAAGAGGCTGACTACAGCCAAGGTGTTCATTGTGTGTGTGTGTGTGTGTGTGTGTGTGTGTGTGTGTGTGTGTGTGTGTGTGTGTGTGTGT
>JBBIGB010308616.1:0-10936 GCA_037577075.1 Alestopetersius hilgendorfi | reverse complement strand
CATAGTTGAGGTATACCTATGGTGAAAATTACAGGCCTCTCTCATCTTTTTAAGTGGGAGAACTTGCACAATTGGTGTCTGACTAAATACTTGTTTGCCCCACTGTATGTTGGCCTTCTGAGGACACCACTGATCTAATCACATTCTTCTCTTAATAACTTTGACATTTTTTATACGAAACATTCTTGTTACATGTTTCTGTGTTTATATTTGTTTGTATGTATTTGAATGTTTTTAGTGTTTTTACTGGCAACGACACATTTACTGCCGACATGAGTTTTAAACCAAAGACTTTTGAACAGTACTGTATATATGGTATACAGTTTTACAGCCATAGCTTTTTTTGTTCCTTATCTTTTATCACAACCTTTGTTCAGACAAGGTGCGTCTTGAACCACATGTGTGAGTTACGTAGATAATGCACAAATGAGCAATTGATTTCCTGACTAGTTCTTGCTGTAAACATGTATAACCTCATTTTGCTCTGCAGTCATCATGACTGAAGTGCAAGACATGGTGTCCACAAATTTACAAAAACACAAGACACATTCATTTGTTATTATACGTTCATTTGCTAAATCACTTCATTGACACTGGTTATTACATTTATTGCTTTGGATCATGTTTAATGAGTAACTCTGCTGGAGAAAGTGGGAGTGGTGTTTATCTTGTGAGTAAAGGTCTAGAACTTCCATGGTTTACATCTAACAGATCACTACTCAGGGCCTGACTTACGGCTGAGGCCACATGGATTTCTAGGCTGTCATGGATGGATATTATTTGATTTCTTTTGCTTACATTGTTCGTATCAAGTTTGTGTGAGTACTCAGAGATGTCGTGACTAAGTAAGTAACTGTTCCCCACACCGGAAACTGGGATAATTATAAGCTGTCTCACTGTTTGAAGAGGGAAAATATGTTTTCTTTGTGTTATGAATGTTTAATGTAAAAATGGTCATTTTTTTAATGTAAAAAAGTGCCATCATTTAACATTTTTTCTTAAAAGGTCTTACTTGTATTTTTGCTCAGTAAAATGTATGTAACATAATCTACTTTAATTCACATAAAACAACAGCAGGATTTTCACTCATTTAAATATGCCTATTTGCATAACCACCATCGCAATTTACCAGAATTAGAAATAGATTAACAGCAACCAAATTCTTTTTTTGGTGAAACCCACAGGAAATATGTAATATGCAATTTACATGGTTAATTTTGTGATTTCCATTTACAGTGTATTAAGGAATATACAGACTTCAGCTATGGACAAATTTCAAAAATGTCTGTCAATCTTTGCATTCATATGCATATTTGGGAGTCATCTTTTAAGTTCAGGTGATTTTGCTGATCCAATTCCAATACTACATGTTTTTAATTCCCCATTTGAATGCATTAAATACTGTTTTATTAATGTTTATTAAGTGTTTAATGTTTATTATGTGTTTAAACACTGTTTAGCTCAAAAGGGACAACAAATAGTAACATCAATACGATTTCAAAGATTGTATGAGTCTAAAGCAAAATTCTAATGATTAATCCCTGTTTTGTCATTCAGTTGTTATAATATTTATATTTTACATCCATCAGCTTCCACCAATCCAAGCCTCTGGGGACAGAAGGTGTCTTTTCTGAGCCATTCGCGTTACTGGGAACTAAGCAAAACCTGCCCTGTGCCGCCTTTAGAGGATCTGAGTGTTTGTGTTGATCTCTACAGGCAAATTCCCACCTCAGCCTGGACTGCCTTTGTATACAAGAAGCCTGACGGGCACGATATTGAGCTTGGCTTGGAAGGAAAAGGGGGAAATTTGAGGGCTTGGCTTTTTGGATATGAAAGTACAATGGCGTTTGATCTGCCTCTTCAACGGTGGCACAGAGTTTGTCTGACATGGTCAAACCACACCAGACTCTTCCGGCTGATTGTCAATGGCATAGTTGGCCTCATTTCTAAGCTGGACATCTTAGCACCCAGCAGACTGACCCCAAATGGTACACTCACTTTAGGGGCGTCCCATAGCGTTGTTGGTGGCGTTTTAGTCTTCGAAACCGGGACAAACTTCATGGGGGAGATAACCATGTTCCGTATGTGGAAACAAGAACTGACCCCGGAGCAGCTGATAGATTTGAAGTGTGTGAGTGGAAACGTTGTGACATGGAGCAGAAATGACTGGGAGTACCATGGCTGCCCACCTGTAAAAGACAACAGTCTACAGTGTGGTGAGACAAATCTACAATTATGAGCTGTAGACTGTTAAACACAAGCTCCTCTCTTGGACACAAAGTTGCAGGAAAAACCCCTTAAGTACTAAAGAAACTTAATTACTGTAGAATAATTACACAGTAGGAATGAATAATTACAACACAGATTTTACTGTTTAAACATCAAATAGGTTCTCCACACTCACGTGTCTTATTTAAAAACATGGTGACAACACTTTGGATCTGCAAAATGGTTACAGGTACTCTTAAATTATGTAAAAAACTCAAAAGCAAAAAATGGAGATATGAGGTTTTATCTCAACAACAGTACATTGAAAACTTGAAATTTGCTTGAACTTTGATGCTTCTGAATATAGTTTGCTTTTGCAAAACTCCACTAGTCTCCCACATACTTTTTATTTTATGCCCAAAATGCTCTATAGTGAACTCAGAATAAACTCCTTCCATCAAAACTAGTGTTCTTGCAAGAGTAATACAGTGCACACTCATCTAAGGAACGCTAACAAATGATGCCATTTAATCAGATCCTCTCTTTTATACACACATATGAACCAGCAGCTGGGCAGCTGGTAGCCTAGTGGTTAGGGCATTCGCCCTGCGACCAAAAAGTCCAGGTCCGATTCCCAAGACCGCTAGGCACCGCTGAGGTACCCTGAGCAAGGTACCGTCCCACACACTGCTCCCGGGGTGCTGTATTCGTAGCTGCCCCCTGCTTCACTTGGTGAATGGGTTAAATGCAGATGTTGAATTTCGTGCTGTTCACGCTGTGGTGTGTTCATGTATGACAAATGGTCACTTCAGCAAACAAATATTTTGCTCTGTAGACTTATAGACTTATAAGTGTCATACAACAGAAGGACAGAAGAGAGAAACAGAGCTTTACATAATCCAACAAAGAAGATCTAACAGGTGCAATAAATGCTTAGTTTTGTTGGTCGGCATCATTTGGCCACATCCCTTTTAAAGATTTAGCCCAATAAATACATATAAAATATACAAGATATTGATCACCTACTAGCATTGTGCAAACAGTCTGCTTAAGTCAGCACTGAGATTCAGGCTGTTATATGAGATGTAAGTATGCACGTTTATGGGTTTATGGGTATGACCAATAGACATTATTTACAAAAGTAAAGAAAAACTGCAAAATGTTATTAGCTGTGCATTCCTTTATACTGAGATGCGCGTAACTGGCTACTCCCTTTTTGTAAATGACTTCTATCTTGTTTCAGAATGGTCAAAGTATGAAATTAGAATGAAGTTATCAATTACACACAAGGCCGGTGGTGACCTAAGTGGGAAAGACTCCAAGGAAATGGTGGTGAAATGGGTAAGAGAAACTAGACCAATTTTTTTTCTTCTCAGAAAAGCATAACCAGCACCATCATCAGCCTTTTCTTCTTCTCATATTTCAGCTGGAGAGCATTTTACCTCAGAATGTATTGCTGAATTCAGTGTTCCTGACAGGTCTGAGGTAATTCCAGGTCTAACCAAATTTCTAAGCATTTCTTGGGTGTAACTTTATACATGGTGAATGGGTAATATGTAGGGAATGCCATATATTTCAGGAGGCACACTTTTAAATCTGACTAGTTAATAGCAGAAAGGCCTGATTTCTGATGTTTGATTAATTACAGGGTCTGTAGTTCATATCTGACATTTTTGTGTTTAAAATCAGCCAGGTTTATCGAACAGACCCCCAACTCAGTCAACATAACAGTGTCGGAATTGAGGTATGGTGACACTGAACATACTGCATAGATATTGCATAGCTCTAATAGATCTAACAATTAAATGATCACATAATATTAAAACATTAAACAGATGAATCCAAACCATGTTAATATGGCATGACGTTTCTTTGTAGGAGACCAGAAATGTGCCGTCCAAAGAAGAATGGTAAGAAAGATGTTGTGAATAAGCACGCATGCTAAATAGACACGCATTGAATAACTGACTATATCAGCCACATGCTACTGATCTCTTAGAACTTCTGTAACTAACTATTCACTCTTTGGTTGTATTATTAAGGTTCAGCTGCCGGGCGTTTGTGACCGTGAGCCCTCAGGCTGCTGTGGATCAGATTCAGATGGAGCTGTGGACTCTGCTAATACTCATCTATAACAACAGTGACCACACTGTGCTACAGACAGATGCAGCTACTCTCAACATCCTACCAGTGTGTGAGTGTGCATTGACAGACTGAGAGAGAAAAAGTCTTAGACAGCAAAATGGTTTCACAGTTTGTGCGTTTCTTATTTCTGGTTGCAGCAATCATTCCTGAAATGTACTTGAACTCTACAGGATCAGGTTAGCCATTAACTTTTTTCACCCCTTTTTTTCTGCAATTTTCTTTCTTTGTATGGATTTAAAGATGGTTGCATAACTGTTTTAATCTCTTCTCAGATTTTGGAGACTTTTTTTATAGAGTTTATATGAATGTCACTATAAGTGGCTTTGTGGAGAATGCAGCCCAGACTCTTCTACACTGGGTGAATGGACACACACACACACACACACACACACACACACACACACACACACTGGATGATTACACTGAAAGTTTGATGCCTCTTCTCACTGCAATTCTGTTCTTCTGTTCTGTAGCTTCAGCAAACATTAGATAAGCGCAACCAGATGCTAGTTCTAAATTTTGAGCTGACAACAACCCCTAAGTAAGTAAACTACAAACTATAAAAAGCCTAACTGCAAAAGGAAAAAGGCCTATTTTGGCAAAAAGGCAGAAAAACATTTTTTTACTCGTTTTATTGTTATCTGACCATTCTAGTGGTTGAACAAGTAAATAATATTATTGATTTGGAGCAACAGGATCTCAGCACGGTTCAAGTTTCTATCTATGATCCAGATAAAATGACAAAAGCAAATCACTGCCAGGTCCCATGTACTTTATTTGTAGTTCAATACAACTAGCAACACGATTATGTACATGGAGCAGTTCAAGGGAGTAAAAGCTACTACATGCTTCTGTGTGTTGCAGGTATGACTGCACCTTCCATGTCCAGGTCTGGTCTCCTGGAAGTGTCTCTGAAACAATAAGGCGCATTTCTGACCTCTTATCCCAAGGATTTTCAAATGATTCGATCACAATTGAGGTCTCAGCTGGCCAAATCAGCATCTTGCACATAGGTATGATGTATGCACTGTAACAGTACTCCTACCTTATAGGCTTACAATTTACAAGCCCATTTATGAGGTAGGCTACACACTCAATGTTCATTCTATCACTGTATAGCTGCACTTTGAAGTTTGCAGTTACAGACAGAAGTTACAATTACAAATGAAATTTAGGTGATTTTTCCATCTGTTTCTCTTCATCATTTGTTAACATTACATATGCAAGGTGGCCCATCACTCAAATTACACCTGATCATCACTGGTTAGTTATGCCTATGGTCAAGACCCCCATAGCATCCCCACACAAGCAACTCCACCCCTGGGACAATGTGTGAGGTGCTGATATGAGCGAGTGCATCTTGCCATCAGTGTGGGTTTTTACACACGTCAGAAACTGACCATTATTGAAGGGATGCTTTGCTCTATTATTGCTGACTATATAGAGGATAAGCAAGTGTGTCAAACCACTTAAGTTCTAAAGCTTATTACATCCAAAGGCAATTCAATTTAAAACATTAAACTGGCTAATTATTATTAAATAACAGGAGAGAGGAATGGAACCATGTACCAGCCAGTGAGTTCTGGGCACTTAAGGCTTTTCTCAGTCATCTCTTTCATTTAAATTAAATTCTTTTGAATATCTCTGT
Organism: Alestopetersius hilgendorfi; assembly: GCA_037577075.1. Taxonomy (NCBI): domain Eukaryota; kingdom Metazoa; phylum Chordata; class Actinopteri; order Characiformes; family Alestidae; genus Alestopetersius; species Alestopetersius hilgendorfi. Next base: position 4,935 of record JBBIGB010308616.1, on the reverse strand, counting down.
ATTGTCATAAAATGCTCCCTGATAATTCTGCTTCTAATTACCTACAGCCCACCCAAGTACTGTCCTCATTTTATTGATGAATTTTCTGAAATGCTGTCATTGATTTCCACTGATTTGAACTCTTTTATCATTGCGGGAGATATTAATATCCACACTGACATCCCTAACGGCACTATTGCTGCCATATTTGACATCTTTGATGTCTCTCAGCATGTGACCAGCCCCACTCATATCCAAAGAACAGAAAGCACCGTGGAGAAAGTTCTCAGCAGTACCTAATCAGAAGAGAGAATACAGGAGAGCAGAACGCTGGTGGAGGCAAACTAAACTTCAAATTGACATTTTCGAAGAGACACTCAGCAGATAAAACTTTGAGTTGGGCAGAGCAAGAAGGGCTTGTATTTTTCTAATGTGATTAACAGAAACACTAAGAACCCTGATACTCTCTTTGCCACAGATTCGTAAACTCATAAATTTGAATCTACACACTTAAGTAACTTTATGCCTACCCACATATCTCTCCCATGATCTTATTCTGTTTTATTTCCTATTTCTAAAAAGCACATCGAATGACCTTTGGTATATGATAATGTGAAATAAATAAATAATATTAATATATAAACTTGAACTTGTCACTTGAGCTCATGACTGAGTCTGCAGCAAACAATAATGGTATAGTAAAAAGCCAGCTGTTTATCTTGACATGCAGATGTTCAGTCTGCTGTTTATTTGTACAGAGCCTGGGCATTGTCTGGAGGACACCACTCAAACAGTTTATGGGCTCTACGAATGGCCTTCCGTACCAGCCCAGGACACGTATGAGATGAAGTGTGAGAAAGGCCATGAGAGTGCAACAAGACTCTGGTAGGCTGATTACAATGTTATACTGCATTTTTGCCTCTGAAGCTGCAGTGGGGTTTGTGCTTTTTTTTTTTTTAAATATAATGATGTATGAATATGATGCTAAATGCTATTATAACTAAAAAACAACTGATCCTCTCATTTATTACACTGCCTGAAGCTGTGTGAAATCTAATATTACACAATGCCAGGCATGATCTTTTTTATTATCATTTCTGTGGTGTAGATATTAGAAATATAACTTATCTTTAAAGAACAACATGATGAGGCCCTCAGTTAACACTCTTTTTCCATGTATATTTGCGTCACACACGTTATATACACAGACTTCAGCTTGCTGAACTAATAGATATATCTTTTTATCTGATTATAGCAGGCTATATCCCCACAACCGAGCAATTACTTTTCAAGATACTGCATGTTTGATCTGATATAAAGGTAGCAATACAAATTTAATAATAACTAAGATAAAGACAATTTATTTATGGAGTTTTCTAATCTTAACTGCAGGAGGAAATCTTAGTGTAGCTCTTCCTTTTTCTTTTTTCATAAGGAAACACATGTATAACTGAATTAGAAATGCCCAGAATCCAAAAACAAAGTGACTGTATATAGCCCTTGTTTCATTTTGGGAAGATATTTTGGGAATGCAATCACACTGGAACATAGAAACACAATTAATGTTTGTTTATGAACTAATTTAAAATGATTGAATGACATTATGTGTACATTTTATACATTTCTGTATGACAGTTGTTATATGTTTAAATACATTTTCTTCTTTCATTAGTAAACTGGATAGCAGCACTGACAAGGCAATATGGGATCCCCCAGATTTCTCTAAATGTGAGAAAATCATGACCGACTTTGATGATTTGGAAAACATCACAGTCACGCCAAGTAAGTGCTTTCGATCAGTTTGTTTTCAAATGATTGCTTTTACCTTACAGTGTTTCATTTCTACAAAACATTAACAGTTTATTCTTGAAATCTTCTAAATAAAGGTAAATGTTTTCACAGATTAGATTTTAAATCATACGCTTTTACATCTTCCGTACATTTTCTCCAGTTTTTTCTCCAGTTTCTATCATTTTTTTTTGCAGCAGCATTTGGGCCAACAACATCAAGTTCTGTATGGCACCAACTAACATTAGCTAACTCTAGCACATAACTCGAAAACCTTTGTTTCAGTAGTGCTGACAGGATGGATTGTATTCTTTTCCCAGTGGAAGGGGTCTGAAAATATTTCTCTACTCTCTCTAACCTCAGACAATTCAGCCGATATTGTGGACATGATTGAGGAACTGCTGCGCAACGAGACAGACCTGAGTTCGGCCCAGCTGAACACTGTGCTGCAGAAACTGTCTGAGGTCACCGAGGTCGCCGTCATTACCACTCACCTGGCTGACAGCATTATTAACGTGGTTTCACATGTCCTAGATTTTACATCATCTCTCACACAAGCCACTAACAAGTGAGCATAGCAGGTTTTTGAAAGGCTCTGTGTCAATTTTCCTAATGAAGCAGTAGTTTCTTATGCAGAGAGTTTAAAAAAACAGCTGAACAGTCAAACTTTCAGCCAAACTGAAAATAAAGATTTACTGGAGTTGACATAGCTACATCATAAAGCATAGCTACACCATATAGCATCAGCAATGTAGCAGTGTATCCTCTGAATCTCTCTCTCTCTCTCTCTCTCTCTCTCTCTCTCTCTCTCTCTCTCTGCACCCTTCAGAATTCTCTCTATCACAGACCGGTTGGGAAACAGGATTGCATTCCCAGGATTTTGTTACAGCGCCACAGTTCCTTCTCTTGCGCTACAGCTAATCAACCAGCAGACAGAGAAGTTCCATGGACTTACATTTGGTGTGTCCACCTTCCAGGGGGGCCTGTCTCCTGAGGTAATCACTGACTGAACACTGCAGATGACCAAGGACAGTGTATTGTGGCAGTGTTGCTTTCATACGACCCTTCATCATGTAGAAACCACTGTCTGAAATCAGTTTTCTGTAATTTAAAGCTGTAGTTGCAGGTATAAATGACTCTACTTCAATTCAGTTATACTAACGCCTTCTCCTACCTGGTTAAATAATTGGTAAGAATGTGAAAAAATGTAGTTTCATGTGAAAAGAGTGTATATGATTCTGTAATCACTGTCATAACATCAAGAAGGTGTTGTAATGTTATAATAATAACCCACATTTTGAAAAGTGGTGATCAAATCTCATGGCGAATATATAAAACAGATAAATGCAGAGTATTGTTACAATTTAAAAATGTCTTATAGACTCTCACAGTGTATGATTGAGGCTGTATAATATCAAGAATCCTCTCTCTGCAGATATTTCTCAACCAAACTTTTGACCCGTCTTCCAGTGGCTCTGTGGCATCTATATCCCTACCCGTCGCTCTGGAGAGCTTCTTTCCCCAAAACAATGAAAACACAAGTCGCATTCAGTTTCATTTCTATGGCACCGGAAGCCTCTTTGAGGTAACCGCCACCTCCAGGATCCTCACATATTAAACTTCAGTGCTTGCTGTTTTCATATCTTCAGAAATTGTGTTCTGGGTTTGTGACACTGTTCAGAATGAGTTATACTGGACTCAGTCTTGCGTGTTTCATTTGTAGGACCCTAATAGCAACCTGACACTGAATTCCTACGTGGTGTCTGCCAGTGTTACCAACTCTACAGTGAAGGACTTAAAGGATCCTGTGGTTGTCACACTCCATCATCTTAAGCCTATAGAGGTCTGTAACAGCCTTCAGATTTGCTTCTCAACAAACATACAAACTGACAGACAACCATAAAACACAAGGAGCAACATGTCATTATAGTTTGTGCCACCAGGTGGGAGTGATGTTTTCAGATTAACCCAGAACGAAGACGGTCCATTTGAGGATCAGTCCTCACTACAAAACCAAACGCCTTAATTTTATCCCTTAAAATTGCCTTAATTTTGACCCTTAATTTCCCAGGCAGAAAATTAAGGGAAATTAAAGGAAAGTGCACAGATTAAGGCCAATTAAGGAATAAAACTGAATTTTCCCCTTACTTTTTCAATTTTGCCCTTTAAATAATAGAACCTCCTGAATTAACAACTTAAATTTAAGGGGTTTCACATCTGTGTGTTAAATCTATTTTTAAGATAAAATTAAAGGGTTGGTTTTACAATTGACTCGCTAGGGGGGGCAATACCTTATAATGCCCCCCTTGACACCGCCACTGCTGCCTCTAGGGTGCATCAAAGTGATTCTTTTTATTTATGTTGATGCAACAATGGACCATTTAGATCAGCTAGTTATTTTAATTAGATCATTATAAAATAACAGTGTTTTATTGTATTTGCTCCTCCGCAGGATCAAAGTGCGGTTCAGTGTGTGTACTGGGACTCGGAAAAGAACAGTGAGCTTCATTTTACAATGTTTATAATAAGGTCAACATCAGTACATAGTGCATTTTAATATGTGTCAATGTTTGTGTGCTTGTCTGTGTGACAGGTGGAAATGGTGGATGGGACGATAAGGGATGCCAGGTTAAACACACCAATGTCACACATACATCCTGCCTTTGCTTTCATCTCACACATTTTGGAGTGCTTCTGGTAAGCAGACAATATAATATGTCAATATGTTTTCGCTGTTAAATCTTTAGCTTTTTGTGAGGAAAAGTCCAATAGAAATGATCCAGAATTACTTGGCATTAAATGACATTACTTAACATACAAGTTGAAACATTATCATATTTTTACCATTTTGGAGGTGCAAGGTTTTATGTTGTTGAATACTATGGAGAGCCTTTTGAATTGTTTTATATAACACTTAACATTGAATCCTATCTTCCAGGATATCTCAAAGACTCCAATTAACCCCAAAGATGACATGATTCTGACGATCATCACATACCTGGGCTGTGGTGTGTCCTCCATATTTCTAGTCATCACTTTGATGACTTACATGGCCTTTGAGTGAGTTCACATTTAATCATTGTCAAGACATAGGTCTTACTGAAAACCTAGAAGGCTGCAATATGCAAATGAAACCTCTAACAGTTGATGATGGTTTTTCTTTAGTGG
>JBBIGB010308597.1:0-10937 GCA_037577075.1 Alestopetersius hilgendorfi | reverse complement strand
CACACACACACACACACACACACACACACACACACACACACACACACACACACACACACACACACACACACTATACTTCACAGTGCAATGGTGTGGTCATGCACATATATAAATAGAATTAGACATTCTATTATACGGCTTATATCATGGATAGCTTTATCGCTTTTTTGAAATTAGACTTTGATGTAGTATGTAAACACTGTTATCCACTTCCCTGCCCATCCCTGGACACTAAGCTGCAAAAACAGCCTGGTTGGAATGAACTGTTTTTGTGATATCACAGAGTCAGCAGGCATGCAGTTAGCACCATGCTAATCGTTAGGCTCGAATTGTTTGCTATATTAGCCTCATGGCTTCAAAACTATTGAAGCACCCTGCATGTATATGATGACTGTCTACATTTGGGGTAAAGCTGTAAAACTGTAAATACACTTTAAGGCAGAGTACAGGTGTACTGAAGCAGCAGACAGGCGTGATCACCTCTTTGAACATGCTAATGAAGCGTGATCCAAAGCGCCAGGGTTTGTGTCTGTGGCACTGCAGTGAGCTGACAGTGATCTGGGATGCCCGCTGGGATGCTGCGGCGACCATGTAAACAGCATCATACATCAGTGCTGCCTCCGTCTGGATAGTGAGGGACAGAGAACAGGTGTTTGATGCAAACATACATTTACAAGCCCTGTATATCTGGTGCCATTCTACATAAAGACATACACAAGCCTTTAACAACACAGAAACATTTGTCTATCCCTTTAAGAGGAAGTCAGCCACAGTGCCGTCATAGTAACGCTTGTAGTGAGACTGACCGTCATCGTGCCCTCGCTCAGGCCACTTTCTGGTTTATATGGTGCTTGCATTCTCTCCGTGGACCACTTCTCCAATACAGACGCCACATCAGGGTTATCTATGTTGAGCAGACGGAAACCTGTCATATTCACCCCACTGTACCGGTACGGCTCCAAGTCCAGAGCGTAGAGGTCCTGCAAAATATACATATATATTTTATATATATATTAAAAATACACATATAGTCATACAGTAGATCTCTTTCTCTCATCTACATGACCAGCCCCAACATTAAAGACATTGACAGGTGAAGTAACATTGATGATCATGCAACAGTAGCGCCTGCGATGTTGTCAGGAGTGTGTGACTCACCAGTGTAGTGAAGAAGAAATGGTAATATTCGGTCATCATGCCCATAGATAGCAACTGTGGAAAGAGAAAACATGTCTTACTTATGGAGACCACAGTCCATTGTCATGATTTTTGGTACATACTGTGGCGATCTGGTCTTTTAGGGGTTAACGGTGGGTTCACTGGGGTCCATGCTCGGGCCAGGGGTGGTGTGGGGGACGCGCAACATGCAGGCATATCTTTTACAGAGTAACATTTACGCAAATTTTAAACAAGAAATTAATAACACCGGAAAACAAATATTTTGCTAATGAAAGTAAAATGTGATTTGGATTAAATTGACTGCAGAATCCAAATCTGCAATCAAAATTGTCCTAACACCTCCAGGGTTTAAGTTATAGGCATAATACTGTTTTGAAGTAATTTGGTATTTTGATGTACAAATTGTTGCATGTCAACATAACAGCTGTTTCTGTCACATGTACATTTGCTACTGCCTCGTTTGAAATACATTTCCTGGTTGAATTCGGTGCTGTGAGTTTAGGCTTGTCGTTTAAGACGAGACGGATCACATGCTCAGCTATTTCTTGAATATAGGGTAAATGTTTAGGGAAAAATTAAGAGGTGCAGAGCTGTATCAACCATCCTGACAATTTTTGTCGCATTTGTAGTAAACATACATGACCGAGAAGGTGATGATTGCTTGCAAGTGCCGTTTTGATGTAAAATCAGAGAGCAGGATGAAAGCTGGATGCCTCATATCTCCTGTAACTGTTTATTACTCTGGTTTCGATCAGTTCAGTGGCAAAAGGAAAGCCATGCCCTTTACTGTGCCAAAAGATCATTACTCAGACTGCTATCCTGACTGGTAAACCTGTACCGCATGACGCAGAGAAACCAGGGCCAATTCCTCCTGCATTCTGATCTGCTGAAAGTGAAAATTCTGATGGGGATATGATGCATGTATAACTGACACGATCCTGACATCATAGACAAAATGCGCCTTCAGGTTTGAATTCTGCATACTGCATGTTGCATAGGACACATGGATTAGACAAAGTAGCAGACATTTTTCGTGATCCAGTGCAATCAAATTCAGACTATTACACAGTATTAGCTGAGCCACTGTATAATTCTAATTTCTAAGTCTAAAGAAAAAAACATGAATTTCCTGAACTGGATGAATAATCACAGGTATGCATTTTTCATATATATTTTTATTGCATACATGACATGCCATGCTTCAGGACATGATGTGCCATGATTCCTTGTGAACATGTGGTTTTCAAACACTTGACATGTGGTGTTTCTCTAAGGGAAGATCGCTGTAACTTCTCAGCTTTGAGCTCTTACCTATGGGGGTGGGGGTGAGTGTGTGAGTCTACAGGTGTGTGTATTACCTGTTTCAGAACATTGGCTGATGTCTGGTAGGAGCAGTCGAAGATAATGCAGAACTCTTTGCCTTTCTTCATTTCTTTGAGAAGCGGGCGAGCATCTTTTTCCCCCAGAGGCAGTTGACGGATCTTTATTTTAATGCTGTATCGAGAAGGGGCTTTAATCAGCTCCTGAAGACGAATTAGGCCTTCGGAACAAACAAACAACACAAAATTTAACCTACCTTTGAATTATTAACTCTCAGACTAAATAATAGATACTGAATATTCATAGTGGGATCCAAATAATGTGTAGTCCATACTGAATAGTTTGTATTAGTAACTGAATATGTCATAGTGAATACTGAATAATTAATAGCAGATGTAGCATAAGTCATAGTAATTATTGAATATTAATAGTAGATATTGAATAATTTATAGTGGACACGGAACAATTCATTAGCGATCCTGAATGAGATATAGTTCCAATAACCTCACAATTTTAAAGAGAAGAGGTTTTGTTGCAACTGTAAAAATATTCTCTATTTCTGATGGAGCCCACCTACCTGTGGCATCCTCATAGACCACTGTGACGGTCTTCCACTTGTAGAACTGCACAATATCCAGCACAGCCCGGCTAATGGGGGCATATTCTGGGTGCAGGTTAATGTAGAAGCTGTCCTTGTTGTCCACAGACGGGTGTTTCCACCGGGTCTGTATATGCGGAACCTCCAGGGCATTACAGATGGACTGCACAGCGCTGACCGAGGAGCTGTGGGAGGGGCCAAAGACTGCAGCCACGCCCAACCCCAGCTGATCACATGCTGAGGTCAGAACAGAAACATGTGAGCGCATGCAGAAGCAGTCACAGTAGATATGAGGGCGGAGTTACAGCACTAAGAAATTTGAGGGTGGAGTTACAGCCAAGAACAATATGAGGGCGAAGTTGCGGCACTGAGTGATATGAGGGTGGAGTTACAGCACTGAGAGATATGAGGGTGGAGTTACAGCACTGAGAGATTTGAGGGTGAAGTTACAGCACTGAGCAATATGAGGGTGGAGTTATAGCACTGAGCGATATGAGGGTGGAGTTACAGCACTGCGCAATATGAGGGTGGAGTTACAGCACTGAGAGATATGAGGGTGAAGTTACAGCACTGAGCAATATGAGGGTGGAGTTACAGCACTGAGAGATATGAGGGTGAAGTTACAGCACTGAGCGATATGTGGGTGGAGTTACAGCACTGAGAGATATGAGGGTGGAGTTACAGCACTGAGAGATATGAGGGTGAAGTTACAGCACTGAGCGATATGAGGGTGGAATTACAGCACTGAGCGATATGAGGGTAGAGTTACAGCACTGAGAGATATGAGGGTAGAGTTACAGCACCGAGAGATATGAGGGTAGAGTTACAGCACTGAGAGATATGAGGGTAGAGTTACAGCACCGAGCGATATGAGGGTGGAGTTACAGCACAGAGCGATATGGAGAGGAGTTACAGCACTGACATATGAGGGCGGAGTTATAGCACTAAAAGGTCATTTATAGTACAGGGCAGAATAATAGTACAGAGCAAGAAACTTTTGGCCACACCCCTGAAAATATAGGAGCCAAGTGTTTTGTGAAGTGAACCTCTTTTGGTTCCCTAAAGCTCCTTGCACTTGATGGTTCTATTGGAGCTTTTTTTGTAAATAAGCTAAGTGTGGAGAAGAGTTTACTGATTATCTCCTATATTTACTATATAATTGATTTTCCTTATTTCGAAAACACACCCAGACTGGAGCTGGAATTGTGGGATAAAATGCTACCAACTGAGATCCTGAAATAAGCTGTGAATGAAGTAAGTGCAGAATGAAGTGCTAAGGTACCCGAGGCTCACTTACCCCTGCGAGAAGCCTCAAAACTGTCAAACAAGTTGATGCGCTGGATGTCATAGGTGAGTGTGGTGTTGGGCATTAGTGTCCTGTTTCTGTTAATGTTGGTTACTGCGAATTTAAAGGCCAGCTCTTCCATGCTGACAGGCTCATTTTCCAACGTCTCAAAAATACCCCCTGAAAAATACAAAGAAAAACAATACTGCAGAAAAAGTGATCTGTCAGAGGTCATATACATAATAAATCTGTTAGAACAGAGGTCTTAAACTCCAGTCCTGGAGGGCCGTTATCCAGCAGGTTTTGGTGATTTCCCTGCTCAGAAACACCTGGTTCACCTCACCAGTTAACTGTCAGGTTTAGTGAATGTGTTTGAGGGGAACATCAAACTGTGCTGGACACCGGCCCTCCAGGACCGGAGTTTGAGGCTCCTGCTCTAGAGGGAGTTGTGGTCGACTAGCGGATGTCAGTGTTTGATATACAGCAGCTGAAGGAACAGCAGTGTGCATGCAGGAAGGAATGTTCATAAAACAGCTTTTCTGCTGAAAAACAAACCCAAGACCTTGGTGTGGAAATAAAACACAGTTCTACTGCAAATTGGGTAAACCCACACTAAACCAGAGTCTCCTAAACCAAACCAACTATCCTGATGCCACCTCATCCTGTGGCTTGTTCTCCTCATCCCAGATTATATTATAACCCACCTTCCTCAGTGTCACAGTAGCACAGGAATGCAGGACCAAGACACACCAAAACACAACCTTGTTGCGTAGCAGAGGAGCCCCAACGCAGATGGCACGAGGGAGCGGGTGAACCACACTGTTTACTCTGAGAATGCTCTGTAAGGAGTAGAGACCCGCACCAAACGGGTCCTTGTTCTCACTCGCACACACAGGGATAGATGAGGGCAGCTTCTCTGAGCTTTGAGTACTCACAGTACTGGAGAGAGGTTTTTTGGGCCACGTAATGACTGAAGCATGTCACTTCAATGTGCGAGGAATACACACCTGCTTCCACCTTTTATACCTGACGGTACATTTCCGGTGCCCTTTGACGGCATGTGACCTGGTGTGTGTGACACTGTGTTCTTGCTCAGCTGAGTCCATATTTACACCTTTATTTACACTTTGATTGCCTTTGCCTTGTCTTTTGCCTTCTACTTATCTACAGTTTTAGCTTGCCTTTGCTTTTACTAGCCCTAGCTGCTGCTAATCCACTACCTCCTACCTGAGGCCTTGTTTTTATCATTAACTATTAGCTACTTGTCTAAAAGCAAAGATTCAAAATTCTGTGTTGATTTTAGTGTGTTTGTGTGAGATATTGAATTTTCCCTTTACAGAGGTAAAGTTATGTTCAAGGGGGAACGCAAGTAAGCTGTATGGTCCTCATTCGATATGCAAATACATCATTATGCAAATTGGATTAAATCTACACAGGGTCCTGGGATCATTCCCCAATCTGCAGGTGCTACTCTACGATTTTATTTCCCCTGCTTAAAAAGAATAGGTGAACTGAGTAAATGCCTTTTCTCTTATTTTTTATATTATTTTTTATTACTTATAAAATATCAACTTCTCCTTCTCCTAAACATCAACTTTTGAATTTTACAAGTTAGAGTACCTAGTTTTATACCACATTCAACAGTGGTCCTGCGAGAGTCACATCAACAATGTTTTCCAGATGCTTAGTAGAAAATACAGCACACAAGAAACTGGGGAAACGGTCCAGAAATGTACCACAGAGCAGACAGGGGCACTCAGGCAATGGATTATATCAGGGGTTCAGCTGTCCCTCCAGATACCACAGCACACTGATTGTTTTTAAAGTATGCCAGGACATGACCGATCACATCACAGATTTTCTGTGACAATCATGATCTCATTTGTCTCCTGTCTCCCAGTAATCCACTTTACAATGACCGCACATGATAATCAGCCTACAAAAACTGCACACACTCTGTACAAATAGAACACGAAAATACAGACCTCAAACCAAAGAGCTCGCTATGACAAGAGGATCACTGTGGCAATTTCTTCAGTTAACATAACCAATATTTGAAGACCTGCAAGACAGCCATGACTTCATTTTCTCCTAATTACATCATCCCCATATACAATTCACTAATATCCAGATGACTAAGCAAAGGCACCTTCTTTTTTCCAGAGAAAAGGACCAATCAATAAAACAGGCTCTGGATCGCCTGCGCTTGAACTTACAGTCACCATGCCTGTGGCTTAGAGTGGTATAAAGACCGCCAGCATTGAGTTGTGGAGTTCTTTAAAGTGATGTGATCCAGAACTAGTTCTCCAGCATCAGTACCTGACCTCACCAAGGCTTTTGGGGCTGAATGCAATCAAATCCTAAGAGTAATGTTCCAACATCTGTACCAGTGCTCTTGGGCTGCAAGCAAATCCCCACAGTAATGTACTGACACCTAGTCTTCTCAAAAGAGTAGAGGCTTCAGCAAAGAAGGAATAAACTTTCCCTATTTATACCAGAAGAAACACTGGAGGATACGGTCAACAATGTCTACAAACATTTGGACATTCAAAACAATATTTGCAGTCTTGATTCCTGTGCTTCAGTCCGCATCTAACTGTTTATTACATCAAACTTTTTTTTCCAGCAAATCAGCCACTGCGTTTCTCTACACCACCCACTGATTTACCACCTGTTCCTGAATCAATCATCCCTGAAGCAGCAGCAGCTCATCCAGCATTCCGTGAAGGCGTCGATTTGTGGAACACTTTGAGGGGGGTGTGAGAGATTTAAAAGGAGAGGGGTGTAAAGGGGAGAAAGGAGGTCTCGTCAGGATGCTGATTGTCAACAGCCCTTTTCTTCAGCCCCCACTGTGCTGACCAGCACATCTAGAGTGAATAGACATTGTGATGTCTGCACCGTCTCTCAGTGGGCTATTTCAAAAAGATGCTCCCGGCTAGTAAACACTGCTGATGAGGCCTTCACCACCCAGTGAAACCTTCACAGAAGCAATCACAACTCTCTGTGGGAATAATCCGGGGGGCGGTCCAATCAGGGGTCCACGATATAATGGCAGCATATATTATTGATATTTGTTATACATTTTTTTATATTTTATTGGGTTTTTTTTTTATTAGCCCCAACAAGATGTTAACTACATTGACATAAACCAGTCAGAGATTTTACATTGGTGTATCCCCACCCTTAAAATACTGCATACAAGTATTCATCTAATAAGGGATTGATCAAAACCCTTTATGGATATATTATGGATATATTTACAATAAGCCATCTATTTCCTCCATCTAGGACCAACTATAACACTCCATGTTGGTTTTCACCTCATCTAGGACCAGTCGGAACCATTCTTTTTACCTCCATCTGTAATCTTCTAATCACAAAAATGAGCAGACATCCCATTCTCTGTAGTTGTTCTGCACTGTGCTTTTCTCTGATTGTGAGGCATCAGAAGCCCCAGTTTCTCAGTAAGAAGCCGATCAATTTAGGAAAGGAAGACATCTAAGATATGGGTGAGTGCATGCCACACACATACGGAGTAAGTGCACATGCACACACCTGAACTACTTTCATTTTGAGGTCTGTGAGGAAATATTTATAAAGTGCAGTCAGATGTGCGGCCAATAATTATTTTTTGCTATTTCCAGTTCCAGAAAGTTCATTTTTTATGCAGCTGAGAAGCAAAGCCAGCCCTGGGCCTTCTGTGCGATGGGAGGCATGTAGCATGCTAGCCAGAACCCATTTATGTGGTTGGACAACAGCCACAGGGAGGGTCGTTCAGTTAAAGTCCAAATATCTGACAGGTATTTGTGTTTAATTTCACTAAGTTTGGTTAAAATAAAGCATTTAAGACTTTGACTGTGTTAGATTGTTGCTTCACCTGTACATTGTAAGGTGAGATTCATGTATCTGCTGTATGGTCCGCAGACCCACCCACACGAAGCCACCAATACTGCACACCATAGTAAATGGCTCTAATTTACAGCAGAGGAAAGATAGCGCAAGGTTTTATTAGTGTGAAGATGATTTATTTCCTTTAAATGTTGTCCTGTGAATATTTCACACGGACTAATTTGGTCTCAGCGAGTGTATTAATGAGGTTAGCATGCTCTAAATTTGTGACACGGTTCTAGCCAGTGGACCTGGAAGAAGGTCTGAGGAACATCTGAGGCTCTGTATGTAACTTTGTCCCCTTTCTGTTGTCATAAATGCATATAACTAGTTTCGATTACTTTTTCGATTAATCGCCCAGCCCTAGTTTAACATCATTTAACATCTTTGTGATGTTCCATTATAAAAAGCTCCTTCCTTTCCAGTGCATCCGGGGCGGATTCTATATGACTTAAGATTTTAATTGATTTTTCATCTTGTTTTCTTTAATTATATACACAAATAGTTTTATTTATTTCAAAACATAACAAAAAGCAGCATTTTGTGAACTCCACCTGAACTCGTGTTGTGAGTAAGTTTGGCTGACATGGGTTATTTGGTCTGGGAGACAGAGCCTGAGGGAAAACTGCCACAATCAACCCCGTCTTCATACAGCCCCGTTACTAACACTTGGTGCCTGGACAGATGCTGCATTAATGATATTAAATCGTAGTTCTAAACGTGACCCATAACGCTATAAATGTCATCCATCCACTGATTTATCCACCTCATATCTCTGATTCTTCACAGCAGCAAGAATGAAAAACTCCCCTCAAGCCTGACATTGGGGTAAACCATTCTGGAGCTGAACTCGCCACATCCATTGGGTACTAACATAAACAAATGCCTCAAATATTACTTCTGGAGGCGCAAAAGGCACCATCTGCCTCTCTGCATTTTGAGAAAATAAACTGGATAAACTCAGCAGGACCTATAAGCAGCTGGACATGAAGACCACACAAGCATCACATCAAAAGCCTGTTTTTAAAGCCCATATTGCTTAACTTGTTCTTTTCAAGGGGGTCACTGGGCATTTAGGGTAGATAAGACGGGACCTGGGGGTGCTGGGAGTTTATTTGTGAATATATTGCAAATATACTTCATGTTAAAAAGCATTTAAATGTCTATCAGGATTTTTAGAGCAGAAGTGGGTAGTGGAGTTTGACTTTTGGAGGGGTTAAAAGCCCCCTGCTGCTGGTCTGGTGATGCCCCTGAGAGAGAACGGGAGAGAGAGGCAGTCCTGTGGAAGTGTATTCACTGCTATGCGGGGGTGCATGTAAAGGACTAGTGGACAATGATGTCACTGTTCAGCAAGTCCATTCACACACTACTCTAAAAACCTGCCAGGACATACACTCACACCCACACAAACACTCACACACAGTTCTGCCACAGGCTCCAGGTCTATATTTGAGTATGTATAACAAGCACAATAGCACAAACACGCGTAGCTCCGCCCACTTTGCCTCCTGCCAGACCCCATGCTCTCCCTTTCTCTAAGGATGCGCCGAATTTTTTTGGTCCAAAACCAAAACCAAAACACCGAAATAAATTATTATTATTAAATTATTAAAAGAATAAATCTGTTACAAAACTATGACATTATTTATTTAGCATTCAAACAATAAACAATATAAAATAAAATTTGAAATAAAATATTTTACTTGGCTCCACTCAGGAATAGCCTAAAAGCAAGAAATATTACATTCAAATTTTAAAAATTTTAATTGAAATATTATTCAATTAAATCTCTTCTCTCATAAAACATTTTTTCCGTAAGTGCATTTTAATATTCTGAACGAAGTGCATTCAGAACAAGTGCTTTTTAAAACTGTTGAAAGATATAACAACATTCTCTGTAGGTTTATAAAAGGAATAGTGTATTAAAACAAAGACTAGCACAGCCCACATGTTAACTGTGGAAATGTTCTTGCCTTTTCAAAAACACAGACGGAGTGGGTGTGCCCGAAGGGTCTTGCCTCTTCTGTGCTTCATATTCTGCATGGCGATCGGGATGTTTTGATTTTATATAAATGAATCCCGGCGTTGAGGTAATCTTTGTGGCTGCACCCCCTTTAGAAATTTCCACATTACACACGTTACAAACGGCCATCCGCATGTCTTTCTTAGATATATCGAAATGCACTCACATGGCAGACATGTTTATTCTAATCCAATCTGCAGGCTGCAGTTGTTGATTGCATCATCACTGTTTCGGTCGTGTTAAAAAAAATCTGGTGGCCGAATATTCGGTGCATCCCTATGTTAGCCCCAGTGCTAAAATGAAAGAAACATTTTAAATGACTAAACCGACTAAATTGGGGGTCTATTGAGGAAGGAATTTGAATCTTTTGCTCAACTTTCACTTTAAAGTGAAGACTGAGAGAGAGGTATAAAAAGAAACAAAGATAGCAGATGAGAAAGAGACACACGGATAAAAGAGAGTAAGAATGAGAGACAAAGACAGAGAAAGAAAAAAGAAAGGGGGAGAGAAAAAAGCAAACAAAATTGAAGGAGAAGAGATAAATGATTCTGATTGTCATTCTGATTCTGAGAGAGAGAGAGAGAGAGAGAGAGAGAGAGAGAGAGAGAGAGAGAGAGAAAAAAGAGCGAAAGAACACACGCCTG
>JBBIGB010308588.1:0-10937 GCA_037577075.1 Alestopetersius hilgendorfi | reverse complement strand
ACCCTTTGTATTTTGAGAGTTTATGAATAAAATGTGGCCCTGACTGTATAGTGAAGTGAAAGTGAACATTTGTCATATGTGAACACACCACAGCACACAGTGTGAACAGCACGAAATTCTTGTGAAGCAGGGGGCAGCCAGGAACACAGCGCCCGGGGAGCAGCGCACAAAGACGGTACCTTGCTCAGAGTACCTCAGCGGTGCCTAGCGGTCTTGGGGATCAAACCCGGACTTTCTGGTCGCAGGGCGGATACCTTAACCACTAGGCCATCCAACTGCCCCTAACTGTGTCGTGAGCATCTTCATTATCCCATACGAGTTTCTGTGGGTGTGGGAATGAATCAGAGTGTGCAGAATAAAGCACATTATTGGCCTACAAATGTGGCTTAAATACATGAAATACATTGTGGTATTTCATACAGTTGTGTTCTTAAGCAAGTTTTCCTCTTTTACATTTTTGATAATTAATCAATTTGCACAGTTTCAATGTATTTGTTTTTTTCTATTCATTTGCTGAGTTCAGTAGACTAGGTGAAACATAAAATGCAGGCCAGTACGTCAGGTTCAGTAAATAAACAAGTAACTGTGCATTAAAATGTCCTCTGTAAAGGATGTGTACTCCTTTTCACTTTGAAAATCAACAAAACACATTTGAGCAGGGGTGAGGAAATCTTTCCGACTGTATATCGTTCTGGAAAACAAAAAAACTGTTTAATTTGAAGGAATTCCAGCGATCAGGTCGTGTGAATCCAGTTGTCATGTTTGCATGATGCTTTTCCCAAACAGAAGTAACACCCTTTGATAACCCGGCACCGACTGTTTTGTTGTGTTGTGATTTGTTAGAAGGCCATTGCCTGGAAATCTTGGCGTCCTGTGTCAGGTAATGGAAGTGTGAGGTACCTGCAGCATGTTGCCCGCACCTCGCTTTGGGCCTGTTCTGTGTCAGCTATGCTTTTCAGCACCACTGCATTACTAGCACTGTAATCTCCCCTCACTCATTCTGCCCAAGCAGAAGGTCAGGCTTTGAAACAGAATATTTATCTCTGCTCTGGACCATTGATCTGTTTCGAATCCTTCATGCAGTGCTACTGCTTCTCATGCGGCATTCAAAGTCCGACCATTCTTCTTCTTTAAAAGCCCACAGCAGAACAAAATTAATTATTCATAATTCACTGGCTAAAATCAAATATTAGCTCTTCACATCTTTGTGCTGTGGGTCTACTAAGAGTGGGCGATGTGGCATGAAGATAACAGTTTAGAGGTTTTAAATGAGCTGGAACAGACAGTGCAGCACGAAAACAGTAACGCCACATTTCTATAAGCATGTTTCTGACTGTGAAAAATTATTTAAGAATCTAAGGGGAGAAACATTTACACATTTAGCATTCTCTCCAATGTGATTTCCATTCCCTAACTACAGGGGGCAGTCTCCCTGTAACAACTTGGGGTTAAGGGTCTTGCTTAGAGACCCAGTGGTGGTGTGGCCTCGAACCCATGACCTCTTGGTCCAGAGGCAGTTATCCTACCCACTAGACCACCACCAGCCACCAGAAGCCATTGGTATAGACATGGATATGGATATGACAACATTATAGGGGTCCAGTATCCAATCAGCAGCTTGTTACTGTGCAGTTACTGTTCATGGGTTGTTGCTGGCTCTTTGGGGAACCACAGAATTTTTCAGTTGCATCTCCATTTGGTTTGTTAAATCTGCTTTGGTCATCTGTAAAAGTAGTAGCTATTTAAAAATAGTAGATCGTAAATGTGCAGTATTTTGCAAAAGACATCAGCACCTTTTAAAAAATTGTGTAAAGCCGTCTTTCTCTGTGAGAAAGTATCTTTCCACAAAGTTTACAATAGAATAAACAAACAGGCCAGAAAGCGGTGAAAAGTCGAGCTTTGTCCTGTTTGTATAAAAGTAGTTGATATTGTGTGAGCTGGGGGGGAGAACACTATACTAACTGTACTAACACTATACTATACTAAACACTGATATACTAAACATATCGCTATTGAGTGTAGAATGTTTTTATGTTTTGTTTTATTTAGTAATTGTATTTATGTGTCAAAAACACTCACTGGGTGTCAAAAGTTTTCCACAGGTGCTTTTGCTCGGTACTGTATATGTGTAATCCAATCACAACTCAATGCCATCCAGTGCCCACTTGACGTGACTTGAAGTTATCTAGGAATAGTAATGTCATAAAACAGCAAGATGTCTGTTAACCACGAGAAGGTCAGCAGTGGCAAAATGAACCAGGGTCTGGTGGGAAGGGTGTACAGTAGCACTAACTATCCACAAAGAACACCTTAAACTACAAACGTTTGACAACGGCTGGTTTACAGGGTCTCTGCTATTGGACTAAATCTGTCTTTCTGTAGAAGCTCGGATGATGAACAAACTCCCTCTTCCTATCAGATCTGCGGAGTCCCTCGCTGCCTTTAAGTCACCAGAAGACCAATCTCTTCAAGGAGCATCTTGGTGACTATGTCTCTCATTTTGCTTGCTTATTCCGCCCCCCACCAAAAAAAAAACCCTTATCCCCATCCCTTCCTTACTTCTGTCCTAACTTCTGACTTTTCTTTGACGTGTGTTGTTTAGGTATTGTTCGACAGGTGTTTAGGGGTACTGAGCGTGCGGTAACTTGGTTTAATAGTGGAAGTTGATTGAAGTTTAGCTTTACAGGTTTAAGAAACAGATGTGGACTAAATGCCATAAATGTAAATGTTAATGGTGTATGATCACTATTCTGAACACCATATATAAATGTGAAGAACCTCATAAATCTGGCTCGTAACCCATGCTTGTTCAGCAAGCTAGAGATTCTCCACAAGGGGGCGCTGACCATAAAACAGCTTTTGTTGCTATACTGCAGGGATTTACATTCGTATGTCTTTGCTCATGTTACTGTTGAAACCTGCAATAACATAATTGGTCATTATTATTACCGTGCTTTCACAAATGGTACAAACTTTCATGTTTCCTTCCATGCGATGGTTGCTTTATTTCAACAAGATTTAATGAGCTGGTTCTTATTAGCGCAATTCATTATTGTGACAAAAGCTGAAAATACAAAAGGTCGTGCTTTCGCTGCAAGGTCAAGGAAGCGATTTGATCGGTCAGAGCATGAATGCACTGCAATTTCCCCAGTGAAGCTTATACTCTGAAGTGCCTGGTAACAGCAGATACACATCTCTTATGGCAGAAAAGGATTTCACAGATAAGAAAACAGGTTTTCTTTCTGCATTGGAACCTGCACTTGAGCTCATATATGTAGCACAGGACGCTCGTAAAGAACAGATTGTTATTCAGTAACAAATCTACAACAGACCACATTCTTTTCTTCTGTTTTCTTCTTGAAATAACCCTGAGCGGAAAGTCTTGTAAACAAGCGTCACATTCATCAACATGTCATAGGCTCACTTCATGCAGCTACTAATCTTCTGTAGCTTACATTCATGGTCTCTGTGCTTGTGCTGCTGATTATGTTTCACCGCAACTTTCCTCCTGCTTGGATGTATGAATGGTAAAGCACTGTATGTGTTCCGGTGAGATTCCTCGGACCAGCAATGCATGCTGATTAATCTGGTATGACTGTTGTGCAGTTTACTAAATGTTGGCTAGGGCTGGGTATCGTGGACAATTTACTACCTAACACTGGGCACAGTTTAACCCAGTAATGAGAGTGAGGTGCTAGAAGTGGGTAAATATATTAATAGATTACTTGTTTATTCTATAATTTATTGTGTAATCCTACAGACAAAATTTAAAACAGCAAACCTTTACTTCATGTCCATTAATACCTAATACCTGGGTTCCTCACAGCACTCCTCACAAAAACATTTTGAGTGCAATTATCTGTACTTTGTGAATGTGTTAATACTCCTGAACACATTGTTATGACTTTCAAGTTCCTTTTATCGAGGCTGTTCATCAAGAACATAAATCTTATTATAAATGAAACAAAGAATTGATTATAATCGATGAATCATGACAGCCTTTCATCTGTCTAGGTTTTGGAACAATCACGTCCATTGGCACAAGAATGCCGATAAAACTCGAGTACTGATACTTGGGACATTTAATATCCTGATACTCAGCAGTACTGACGCAATTCTGTAAGAGAATGTAGATACCCAGCCCTAATTAATATTGTAATTGCTGACTTTGGACATTAACCAATAGGATTGTAGAAGTTCACTCTGGTATCATGCATTATTTTGTTTCAACTGCAGCAAATTTGGAATATGAGAATTATAGAATTAGGATTCTATTCAAATATACATTCTTTTGTTTGTCCAAAATATAAATGTTTTAAATTGCATTCATGTGTATATTCATTATCTTTTTTGCTCTAATACTACCAAAATAATAACAGTATTAAATTGAGGTAATATCTGACATTTCACAGTAAATCATCTGCTGCACAGCCTTAATCTACTCAAATCGTTTTGAGGTCAGAGGTTTACACTCCTTTTAGCCAAACAGCTCAGATGAAGTGGCTGGCGCTGACCATATGTGCGATGACATGACCCGTATGAAGCCGTTTAATCTTTAGCAAGTCTTTGAATTAGCGAATGCCATTCTGTCCGCTTCCTCGTGATGTAAGTGGGTGTGATAGTCTGGACAGGGAGGCGAGCGCAGCCTTGTGCTTGCGCGCTCTCGCACAGCGCTTCTGTGTTGCAGATGACATACATGCCACAGTCATAGCTGTTCTGCTGCGATGGACACGGCTCTTCCACGAAGGGCACTTGGGCCCTGCCCCCTAAAAAGCTCTCCAGCTTGGCTGTGATGCGCCTTGCATGCAAGGAGTTGCCACCACTCTGCGAGTCGTAGTGGGAGAACTGGCCTGCGTTCCGCTGGTAGAGAAGCAGGCTCCAGTGGGAGCCGCCGGCCGTCTGGTTGGAGTTGTCGTTGACAGCCAGGAAGACCCAGCGCCGCGACGGCAGCCTCAGCGGCTCCAGGAACAGGGCGAGCTCCTCTTGGCAGGAGGCGCACTTGATAAACTGAGTGACCTCGGGGCTTATGAAACAGACCTTGTCGCCCAGGCTCCTGAAAAGCTCGGTAGCGAAATACTCAAAGGCGAAACCGATGACCTGGTCGTTGAGCCAGTGAGGGCCATCCAACAGGGACACGTCTGATCGCCGAAGCAGGCTGTCCTGATAGCTCAGCACCACTGGGTCCATTTCCAAGGCAGGCTCGGTCACAAAGGCAGCAGCTTACTAGATAACACGAGTACAACAAAGATACATAAACATCATGGGAAATGCAGCTACACAATAAAAATCAGCCTTTGTGATACTGGTCACAGAGACATAATATGCAAATAAACTTCAACAACCACATTTGTGGTCTGTGAATGAGTTGGCGAATGAAGGAATTCAACTGGTTTATAATTTAACCCTTATTATAATGAATGTATTGAGAACATGTTTTAATACACACTGTGTGGGAACACAGCAGGCAGCAATATAATTGTAATAGTACATTTTTCCAGCCGCTAGACTTAACGGAAAATACATGATGACTGAAAAACAGCCTTAGTAGTCAGCAGTAACATCCATGCTTTCATTTAACAATACCCGCAATATTCATATCCCTAAAATCGTTATAAAGAAAATCCCTAAACTAGAGGAAAGTAAAATAAAACTGAATAATATAAAAGTAGTGGCAGCTGCACCAACATGGGTTAAACCCCAGTGACTGCAATACAACTGTTTACTGACTGTTACTGAATTTTTATTTTTAAACTGAATTTCACTTTCATAAATCATTCTGCACTACTGATCTGCTGGTACAGCACACAAGAACTTACACACAGTGTTACAGTGTCAATCGTTACACTGTCTTGTGTTGCATTATTGTCTCTTTTACATTTTCTATTACCATTATTCTAGTCTAGTATCACCATTTTCTAGTGTTATTTATTTTCTCTGTCATCTCACGTCATCTAATCTAGTCTCATCTCATGTCAGCTCTTCTCATCTCTTCTAATGTCTTTTTGTCTCCTCTCCTCTCATCATCTCATGTAATCTCATGTCAGCTCCTCTCATTTCCCCTAAAAGAACACACTTGCTGCAATGGCATGCTAGCCACCTAGCTAACAGTCTACCGTGGCGAACGTTTTCACTGGACAAAAACCATTACGTTTCCCAATATACCGATGATAACAACTACCTGAGCCGCATTGAATAACTATATAATTTACCTCACGTTCACTAAACCGAGGTGCCATAACTGCAGGTTTTCAGAGCTCGAGTGAAGCGACTGCTGCTACAAAACAAGGCGTTCAGCAACCTACCACCAGCAGAACCGGTGCACACGTTCCAATACGCGTTCTCGTTCCCTTAACTAGGGCGCCTACTGATCACGCCCGTTGTTCTACTATTTGAGGAAGTTTTCTACTTAGGGGATAAAGACGCGTATTGGAATGCACCCCATTCGCCGTCCACATTCCACACCTTTTAACGTTTGAAGCATTTATTGGCCCGTGGGAAGGTGGACGACCAATCAGCGTAGGTTTCTCTGCCTCGTCGCTGCGGATAGCTCCGCCCTTCGAGTGTGGAGAGAGAGAGAGAGAGAGAGAGAGAGAGAGAGAGAGAGAGAGATTGTGGCGAGCACGGAGAAATGAGAAGCAGCACTGATTAGTAGAGGGGAGGGTGGGAGAGAGAGAGAGAGAGAGAGAGAGAGAGGAGTGAGAAGGAGAAGAGGGAGAAGGAGAGAGCACAGAGAAGAAGCAAAGCGTCCCGTCGAGGGAGAGAAAGAGTCTCGTCATGTTGAAACCGAAGGTGAAGAGAAACAGGGATACATTCTAAAAGAGAATAAAAAATGGGTCGTTGTCATGAGCCGTCTGCCACGGGGAAGTTCGTGGGAAGGACAGTGTGAGCGAGGAAAGCTCACGGGCTGGGATATTTATCACTAACTGGAAAGGGGGACTCTGTGTTTAACTGGAGAAGGTGAGTACTGCTCTGTTGTTAAGGAGTTAGAGATGTAAACTTCATTTTTTCTTGCTTGAGTCCATTCATCTCTCCCAGACTTCAGGTCCAGCCTGAGGCTACTGTTGTGTTGTGTTGTGTTGTGTTGTGTTGTGTTGTGTTGTGTTGTGTTGTGTTGTGTTGTCTCCAGCACGGGACTCAAACACGTTATGTTTCAGTTTGCATTTTGCACTGCAGACACACATGGACAGAAGTTCGGGGACACCTGGCCTTTCCACCACCAAGGTGGTGCAATCAAATGCACAGACTTGAATATGGAGATACTCCACCATTGCAGCTCCAACTGCTTCCACGCTTCTTAGAAGTCTTTCCACAAGATGTTGGAAGTGTTTCTCTATGAAAACTGTACCCATTTATCCTGTAGAGTATTTATGAGGTTGTAGGCACTGATCATCCCAAAGGTGCCGAATGGGGTTGAGGTCAGGACTCTGTCCGGGACAGTCAAGGTCTTCCAAACTGAACTCATTCAGTCTTGTCTTTATGGAGCTCGCTTTGTGCACTGAGACACAGTCAAGTTCTTCCCCAAACTGTGTCCTCAAAGTTGGAAGCACAATGTTGTCAAAGCATTAGCAGCTTTGGTTTGCTGAAACATTAAGACTGCCCTTCACTGGAAGTAAGGGGCCATACCCAAACCTTGAATAAAGAGGTGTGTTCCAATACATTTATCCTTATAGTGTATGTTATGAAATAGAAGCCTGTCTGACATAGCAGCAGGAGCACCTTGAGCAACTTTCGGTGTGAATTTGTGAGCGCTGTCCTGGTTGGAGATGATGATGTATTATTTAGAAGAGTTCAGCTGGCCATTGTGTGCCGCCCCCCCCCTCCTCAGATGGGTCCAGCTCACTTTCAGGGCAGTGCTGCAAGGATGTGCCAAATTTGCCTAGTCATTCAGCATGCACTTGAGCTCAGAAGGTCTTTAAACTGCTCATTTTTTTATGTCTGAATGCAAGTGGCTGCTGTTCAGAGCTGCACTTTCAGGTCCAAAACAAATGCATCTGCTCAAAAAGCTTTGCAAAGCCGGAGCCCATTTATTGCCTTATTTGGTGCATGTCCTCCTACTTGACAGGAGTGAAATGCTGTATTACTTCTCCAGCTCTTTCTTTCCTGTCTCAGACTAGATGTGAGGTGTCCCAGCCCACGCTGGCTGGGGCGGTGTGTCTCTTCTCTGTGTATATCTCTCTATGTGTGAGTGTGTGGTAAGAGAATGGACTGAAACCTACACCTGGGAGGTATTTCACAACGCAGGTTTTCTCAGCAAACCTGATAACATAAGTTAAATGGGGGGGGGGGGAGGGTTGTCCAGTGGGAGGCAGCTGAGTTGTTGTCATTGGACAGGCTTGACTTCTGGCTTACAGAAATACTCCACCGCTTTCCAGACTAATCGCTATCTGCTGCATCTGTAGTGGGCGGACGATTGCCAGAGACTATAATTTCCCTGCAATTTTAACAGAAATAACAGAAAACCTACTAACCTGACAATAGAAGCTCATGGACAGGTGCTGAAGCAAGTGTATTGGGTCGAACAGCTCTGGAGGACTGCACCCCGGGCGCCCCTCGTTGGTGTCAGCCACTGCTTCACTTGGTGAAAGGGTTAAATGCAGAGAAAGACTGTTCACACTGTGTGCTGTGCTGTGTTCACGCGTGACTATAAAGGGCCACTTTATTTCACTTTTTCTCATGAAAAATAAGTAAAGCTGGCAGGTGCTGGTGATTCGAGGGGGTCCAGAAGATTGTTAAGAGTCTCAGCTGTTAATGGTGGAAGGCCTGACCTGACATCAGCCTGACAGCTGCCCCTGCCACCATCTGACACAGCAGAAATGACAAAATGCCTCCCGTTCATCATGATCTGGTTAACAGCACTGTCGGAAAGCTTCCTAAGCACAACTGGTGCTTTCTCTGAGCTTAGATTGCATGCAGATTAATCTTCAAAGGGCCGTATCCTACATTTTTCATTATTATTAATTTTCTTTGCAAGCCCGTTTTCCTGCCTCTCTCTAGCCCTTAAGAAGGAAATGGGCTTTTTGTTACTGTACCTTTAAGACAGTTACATGCAACTGATCTGATTTATTAATTTAAAAGCAGTCTGGGCTGAAACTGAAACGCTCCTTATACTCAAAGATGAGCTGCTGTGGTCAGGCGTATGCAAATGTGTGTTGTTTTTGTGAGGTCACAAAAGCAGCGAATTCAGAATGGTCAGTTTTCACGGCTTGGTTTCTACATGGTTGATGTAAATTGCTATTGAACAAGTGAGTTGTTGTGTGTGACAGTCGAAGTCAGCCCTAAAAGGGAATGCCAACTTTGAACTAGAGGTTTCAGATGCAGACTGCAGTGAGGACTGTCTGTGGGATGGGGGGGAGAAAAAATCACTTTGCACGTTTGATATAACCATTAAATATTTATACAGACCAGAAATAAATGTTGCTGCCTCATCTGAAAGGCCGGAGAGGAAGCTCTGAGCAGGATGAGCTCCCGGAGAGCTCGGGACGGCCTGACTCTCAGAAGTGGCACAAACGCAGGCCTTCTGCCATGAGGCCGCTGCGATGGGTCTCGTGTCCTCTCACATGTCGCTGCGATGGGCCTCATGACGTAATTCAGGCTCATGATCTCAGCATGGTACCCCTGGCGAACTGCGTTTTCATTTCTTCAGTTTTCTCTGCCTTCCTTTATTTATTATTTACATTTGTTAAATCTGTGTGAAAAAAATATTGCACGTTATAACATTTTCATAGAAAGCCACATCTTTCTCATTCGTTTAATTAGAGTTGATTAGTGTAGGTTGTAAATATTTCAAAATGTAAACATGTATAAAGTTTAACTGATTGGAGGGGCAACTCCGTAACCACTAGGCCAGCCTGGGGGCTTAGATTCACTTTTTGCATGTTTTTTCATTGTATCTGCCTATTTATCTGAGAACAGCTTGGCCACGCCCACTCACGATGACGTTATAAGGAGTGTTTCAGTCTAGACTGCTTTCTGAGACATTTTGTACCGCAGCTGTTTGGAACTGAGGTCTTTTACACACGTCAGTGTTGAACACACAGTAACTTAAGTCTGATTAATTCTTAGGCTAGAAATCATATTGTACAAATAAAGAACTGCTGCGTGAAACTGACATTAAGGGACCTCTGGAAAAAATGCAAGAAAAATCTGGCAGATGAGCTTTTTGAGTGCTTCCATCTGATCTGAGATGATAAAGCTGTTTGAAACAGTGGGGGCTCTGCATGATTGGAAATACAGAGCTGTGCAGAAGTCCTTAGGCACCTGCAAAAATAATATTCAGAAACTGTTTAGTACTGAGTGTTTTTTCCACATACTAAATCTACAAAAAGAATAAATACAAATAACATTACAAAGTAAATTGGGATGTTCAGTATATCAGTGAGTTTCTTGTGGAAGTCCAGTATTACTTGTAGTTTCCATCAGAAAACTGGTTTGACTTGATCAGTCCTGCATTAGAATAAATCAGGAGCTGCTGATGGAGTTTCACAATCCAAACAACGGCTGGAGGAACCTGGAACCGAACCTGTGTTCTCCCCCCACAGCTCACACAATATCAGCTACTTTTTACCAACAAAACAAGCCTTGACTCTTTACTGCTTTCTGGTTTGTTTGCATTTATTCTATTGTTAGCTTTGCAAGTAGAAAGACACTTTATCACAAGTTTGCACAGGTGCCAAAGACTTCTGCACAGTACTATAGACCTGTTTAGGACCAAAAAAGAGCCACAGGAGAGATATTTTAGCTCATATTTTAGAGTGTTCTTAACTCAATACACTATATTGACAAAAGTATTGGGACACACCCATGTTTCGTGGTTAGGGAACGTTTCCTTACTTCCAGTGAAGTGCTTAATCTTAATGCTTCAGTTAGGGTTGTCACGGTACCAAAATTTCAGTATTCGGTACCGATACCAGTGAAAATCCACGGTTCTCGGTACCAAT
>JBBIGB010308491.1:0-10943 GCA_037577075.1 Alestopetersius hilgendorfi | reverse complement strand
TTCATGTTTGTGGCTGTAATGTGACAAAATGTGGAAAAGTTCAAGGGGGCCGAATACTTTTGCAAGCCACTGTATATATACTGGCCCTTTGCTTCAGACAATGTTCTCTAACCGGACCTCTTTAAATTTTAGTTGAATACCACTAATTTGTCCAATGTTGTGTGAATGGTGAACTTAAACCAGAGTGAATGCGAGTGAGCAGATAAATCAGGCTATTTGTTCAGAGAATGCTCTCTGATAAGAGTAAGGATTCCTACCAGGAATCCACGTTCTCACACACAGTCATGACTGAGCATTGTGTGTACCTCTTCCTGGAATTGGCATCACGTGACCTCTTTGAGTGACAGTACCCCCCCTCCAAGACCGTCTCCAGACAAACCCAGCTGAGGATACCTGGCAATGGTAGTCCTGTATAAGTTCTGTGATTTTACCGTCCAACTCCGGAAGACCCATGATAATACCTAGACAGTAAGGTGTGCCTGGACAGTATGGCAGGAGATGGCAGGCGTAGAAGTTCACTGAGTAATTAGTTCATTCAGGCATCGGCGAGGTCGCACAGGAAGCACAGGCGCAGGAAGTGCGGCAGATATCTCATGCACCATAAGCAGCACGGTTGTCCAAATAACAAAGTAGTACAACACTCGAGTTAATGTGTGCATTCACACATACCTGCTATCTACCTTTACATTTGTGACAGTATCCTACTAACTGGGCTGTTAGCTGATAGCTGCACAACTAATGCTACAGCCACATTCTGAGGGTAAAATGCTAGGTAATCGCAACAAAATTATATAGCGTTAAGTTGACTTACTTGTCCGAGGTTTGTAGCTGAGAAGAGTTGGTACTGATCCAGACTTAATTTTCAGCTGTTCAGCAAAGACCGGTATTGTTTCGGTTCTTCAGAGGCTCCCATGAAGAAAAATTGTGCTCATTTGAACATCTAAGCACAGAGCAACTGCAATACTTCACTCGTTTACAAGCCATCCTGTCTCTAGAAGAAAAAGTGGTTTCTCACATGATAGCATTGGCAGTCCGTGGAACTAATTTTTTAGGGAAGGGGGCGAAATTTCTTCGGACACCACTTTTCTTTGGACACCTCTACAGAAGGCAGTTTGTTTAAATGTTTTAGTCCGTAGACTAAACTAGAAATTGGTGTAGATTTAGATGGGGAAAACCCCGTTTTGTTTTACTTCTGTTCTTTTCTGAGCACTTTAAAAGATATGAATGTCTGAATGTTGCATTTTAGGCAGACATGTTTTATTTAGATTTTGTGTTAATATTGTCTGAATAAAATTTTCAGATACAGTATACCAGCACCTCGATTTTTTCACTTTCAGCATAATGTGATGCGTTGCTTAAGTGGTAAGGTCTATTCTCAACCTCAAATTGTTTTTTTAATGTAACTTATGTCTGTGATTGTTCAGTGGTATGACAGATAGAAGGAGAAAATTGAAGGAGGTTCAAACTGAAGGATGTTGTATTGAAAATGTAAAATAAAAAAGTGAACTAGTTAATTTTTTGAGCTGTGAACTTCGAACTAGTTCTTTTTCAGTGTGACCTGGCACAATACTGGTGATAGGTTGCAAAAACAATGCTGACATGCCCTTGTCAAAGTGCACAATAATTTTCATTTCATTTCATTTAAACCTCATTTGCTTATAATGACCAATCTAGGTTAGTCTCAATGGGCTAATTGGCAACAGTTGAACAACTTGAATGCAATGCCATCAATATTTTGAGAATTTAGAGTTGCTAGTTTTTGTTGTCTGTTCAGATATTAGGATTCTAAGCTATATTGCAGAACAGACAATTATAAAGTAATAATATTAAATCAGCAAAGCTGAAACAACATGAAAGAAAAAGATTGTAAAGTCAAACTTCACTGAAATGTCAACTATGTGGTCAGGTTTTTATGTATTTTCTTTTCAGTGAGCACCATGTGGTCCTTAGCATGCTAGCAAGGAAGCAGAGAAATAAAATCAGCAGTCATATTAATTTTTCCGTATAGGCCTGTTTGAATGTAACAAATTAGTTAACTACTTTTTGTCATCAGTAATATGCTCATGTATTATGGCAACATAAACAGCCTTAAAATAACATACTGTATAATGCATATGAAGTGTTAGGGTTAGGGAAAAACCAAGTCTGTGAAAGGAGTTGTGTAATACAAGGAATTGCAACATTCTAGCATTCATGATGTCAAGCAATAAGATGGACTGACTAATCATTTAGCTTTCTCAATTAAACAAACATTTCAGTGAATGACATATGCATTTTCTCAGGCCACACCTAAATAGCACATATAGCATATTACTATGACCTCAAACACCACACCTCTATTTGCAGATCAGAAGAGTGATTTGTAATGAATGTGTGCTCAACAGCAGTAAATGCAAATGGATTTCTTGCTAAAAGATTGTATTTGTGATTGTAGGTTTCAGTCGCAGAACCTTCATTGTGGTGTTTTAGATTTTTAATAGTGTATGCATGCTCAGGTTTCATGTGAATTAAACGTGAGACCCTAATATTGTTTTTAATACACAAGGAAATGTGAAGTGTTAACCCAAAACTACATGTTAAAAGGTTTAGAATAATTTATCACTGTATCATGTAAAATAATTTAAAATCTATTTACAGTAATTCTTTGGCTCTCTGGGTGTAAAGTTATTCCCAGTGTTTCCCAGTCATTCATTGGAATCATTTAAACTACTGTACATTACTTTCAAAAGTTTCTCCAAACTTCACTTACTACTGTAATTCAGAGGCGCCAAAAGCATTTTTAAGGTGTGTGTGTGTGTGATGGGATGGCAAGTCTGTCTACGGCTTGGTGGGGAGGGGTTTGGGCCGTTGTCCGGGAAACAAACAAGTGGTTTTTTTTGTTGTTGTTGTTGAGGGTGGGGAGCAATAATTTGAAAAGTGGGGGGACATGTCCCTGCCATAATGGTTCTAGTGCCCAAGTTGTAAATACTCAGACTACAGGAGACAGAAAGACATTAAGGTGGAAAAAAGTAGATTAACGGAAGAGAATGACTTGTTCATTAGTTTCTCGGATAAGGCATGTTTGCTCTTTACCCTTGTCAGTGTGTACAGAAGCTTTGCTTTCTCCTGCATTTCACATTTGCTGTTTTCTAACCATGGACTCAATACACATTTCACTTTGTCTGCTTTTTCACCTTCTCGATTTTACAGGTATGCACAATTATTTACAAATGTTTGTATGTTTGTTTTTAAATTGTCCTTGCAGGGACTTACTTTATGAAATAAGTGTTATTTGTCATTTAAGCAGCAGGACGCCAGAAGCATGTCTGAAAGGAAACAATTATTCTAACTAGACAGTTAACAATCCTCATGTCTACCATATTGCTACATTTAAATACTACAGATAAGCTACTTTGTGTGTTTGTTTAATTATCAGCTTGTGGCATAGATGTGGCTGAAAAAGACCTTACAGTCCATACCAGTGAAAAACAAAAATGTGAGTATTGTTCAGATTCATTAACAAAAGAGTAGCACAGTTTGTAGTTTTTTGTGTGGAATGTGCACGTTTTCTGGGTTTCCACTGGTTTCTTTCCAAAGGCACGCATTTTAAATGGATTAGAGGCACTAAATTTATTAGCAGTGAATGTTTGTGTATGCCTTAACATGGAGTACAGTCAACCCCTAGTTTTACACGGATCAAGATCACGGATTCAGTCACGCACTGGATTTTGAGAACCAAACTCATAGTTTTATGCGGAAATCCCCACAATAGTGCAGAAATTGCAAAAATCCTGCACCTTTTTTTGCTTTTTTTTGTGACAATAAATATAGTTTTTTCTGGATGTTTTCACACAAGGGGACTCAGGGCAGGCTGTAGCCAAACTGGAAGCTCTTTTTCGAATTCCACACCAGACTTGAGCCCCTACGCTCCAAGCGTGATTTCTCCGCTGTGCAAACACTCAGACACTTCAAACTCCACAGTTCGACTGATATCCAGGAAACCTTTCCAACAAGCCCTTTTTGTGTTTTTGGCCTGAGTAGATCAAATTCTCCAAAAACCGTTCACCTCATTGCAGTGTCCCAATACCTTTGTCCAGCAACCTTCCGAGTTCAGCAGGGAAATTAAAAGAGAATATGGGTTTGCCTTTACATTTTCATTAATAGTAATGCATTAAACTGATTTTAAAATGAAATTAAAATGTTCTGGGAGCATATTCAGGATTTACACTATAAAAATAGGCATTTTTAAGCTTTTTTTTTTTTAAATTTTTCAGGGATTTAGCAATAAGTTGTTTTTTTCATTAGTTCTGGGCTGTGTATGTGTGTACATTTAAGTTCCAATGATTAATGCCTCTGTGATAGTACACCCTTGCGCTACCCTCACATAACCTTCTCCTATACCCTTGGTGTGAACCTGTTCTTTGTGTTTTAGTACAGTTTTTAGTACAGTTTTGGCTCTCACACGTTCTTGTGTTTGGTTTTTGAAAATAAAGTGAATTTTCTGCCCACAATATAAAACAATTAAACCTGTATATTTTGCCTTATTATCAAATGCTGCCCATCATAATTTAAGTATTATTACTACTTTTAGAAACTGATATTTAAGTTGGCTGAGGAATTAAAAGAAAACTCACAGAACTTAGAGAAGTGATTTTTAAGAACAGTCACAAATATGCAAAGAAAACAATACTATGTCTGACAATAATAACTG
Organism: Alestopetersius hilgendorfi; assembly: GCA_037577075.1. Taxonomy (NCBI): domain Eukaryota; kingdom Metazoa; phylum Chordata; class Actinopteri; order Characiformes; family Alestidae; genus Alestopetersius; species Alestopetersius hilgendorfi. Next base: position 6,253 of record JBBIGB010308491.1, on the reverse strand, counting down.
CAAGCCATTTGTCATGTGTTTACAGAATATAGAAAGCCTTACTATGAATTATCAATGAAACAATAATAATAATAATATGAAGAAGAAAATTAGGAGAAGAGAAGGAATATGTACAATGCTTATTTAAAACTCAAATGCCAAATGCAAATTATACAATACTCTTTCTGTGACAGCTGGACATAATGGCAGGAGCGACGGAAGTATTTTTAATGTGAGGGGGCGCATCGGTCTACACGTGGGGGACGGGGTTTGGGCGTGACGTGGGGTGGGGTTTGGGTGGGATGGTTGAGTTTTGAGCAGCCTTTCTATGCACTGACAATTCATGTGGTTAGTTGGAGGCAAACCCATGCATAATGGGAACCTTGTCTTACAAATGTGAGATGAGCTGTAACGTTTCTTTTGGTTAGCAATCTTTTTATACACACTTTTTCTTATTTTCTTTGTAATTATGGAATCTTACCTGAGGTGAGGCATGCAGTTCTTTAGATGTTTGTCTGATCTGATTCACTGGATTGGTCAGCGCTGTATTTTTGGTAGGCTGGCCACTTATGGGAGGATTCACTGTGATTTGGAGGTAATGGCTTTCACTGTGACTCTTTGAAACCCTTTACATACATACAATATCAACTAAAACATTAAAACCAGTGACAGGTAAAGTGTATAATCTTATCTCATTATAGTGAAACTTATCAAAGGGTGGGACTAAACGTTTACTTGGTGCAATTTTTTAACATGGCCCCATTACATACATCATAACAATATATAAATGGAATTAAAAACAGAGATTAAAACAAATATTTATCTTCCTATGGTTACAGTAATAACTGAATTCTGTGATTATATTTCAGATGGACCAGTGAATGTTGCCATTCTTGGTCCTGATGCAGTCACAGTGGGCGTGCCCTGTAGATTTGTGTGCTTGGCTCAGTGCTCACCTGAATGCAGTTACATAATCAGCATTGGTGAATGGAGCACTGAGCACAATGAGCTAACCATCACTTTGAGCAAGTGGGAGAACTCCAAAACAGTGACCTGTACAGCCAAGAACTCCGCCACGGGAAGTTCCTCCACAGTCAGGAAAACTATGCACATTTTGGGTATGGTGTCATTATAGTCATTAAACATTGACTGCTAAAGTGTACCTCTTAGTTGTTCAGTAAATGTGTTCAGTGTTTTGTTATTCAAGTTCTATGCTTTTTTTTTCTTTCCAGAGGGTCCGGTAAATGTCTCCATTAGTGGTCCACAGATTCTCACTCCAGGTGAGACTCAGCTGTTCCTGTGCACGGCCACTTGTAAGCCTTTCTGTAGGTACTCATGGGTTGTTGATGGAGATTCAATTGCCGGCTCTGGAGATGAGGTGGTCATAACACCACCTACAAATGCCACGTCAGGAACCCTCATCTGCAAGGCAACAAACAGTGTATCTGGGTTGTTTGTTAGTAAAATTCGAAAACTAAGTGTTCCAAGTAAGTTGTGCTCAAGACATACCTTCTCTACATTAAAGGCATCAGAGCTTAATACAAAGAGTGTATAGTAAAGTAAGTAGGTTGAGAATCTATGCTCAAATACTGATCTTAAGTAAGGTCTGTCAGTTTTAAAAATGCTAATTTAAAGCATAGTAGTTTTAAAGGGGATATCAGCTGATCCTGAAGTTTTCTATATGGCCATTAACATCAGTAAAAGGTGGTATTGTGCCAACTTAAATTTTTTTAAAAACTATGCTGATCACATCATATCTTTCACCCTCCAGCTCACACCATGTTCTTCATTCCTGTTTCTCCTTCAGCTCAGAGCACAGTCTTGCCAGAAATGGAAATTGCCAACCAACCTACTGCTGACCAATTGCGTGAGTACAAATATATATATGAAGAAAACAAAAAATATATACAGTACATATGGAATTTTCCAAACATCAGATGAGGATGCTTTTGTCCATTTTGGTGTAATTTCACCTCAGCCAGTTTTATAATGGCTGATGCTTGTTTGAGTAAGCTTTTATATACTGGTTGTCAGATGTAATATATTACTTATGTAACTATCTTTTAGCTTTATGGACAGGGGTTGACATAAGTGGTACACAAGTACGCATGCATGGGATAAACAGAAAAGTGTGGAGCAGTTTTCAATCTTCATGGCGCAAAAGCGTATCTAAATGAGTAACTTCATACTGGATCTCTAATTACCACCATTCAGATAAGGAAATAATAATTATGTTTTAAAATAAATAAAATTGTGTACTATATGGGGGCTAAACATTTTAGCTATCCTGTTTTTGAGAAACATGAAGCTGGCAAAGAGGATGACTTGTATAGTAACGTTTGGGGGTGTTAGCATATTATCTTCAGTGTTTCTCTGAATGTTCTGTGTTTTGTTCTTCTTAAACCTCTGTATTTTTATTACTGTAAATTAAATTACTGTATTTACCTTATACTAAAGAAAATGTCTGTGCATACCAAAGAAAACAAGCTTTCTTGAATGACAGTATATATAATTTACAATCTGGCACTGCGAGAGACCGCAGTTCAGCGTACATGGGTTTACCTTTATGTTTTCTTTAAGGGTAATGTATTAAGCTGAGTTTAAAATGAAAAGGTGTTTTGGGAACATATATGGAGATATATTTAGCGTTTTAGGCTTTTTTTTACCACTTTTTCACAATTCGCTGGTGCTCTTCGAACGTAACCCCCGCAAATTTACAATAAATACAATTTCAGTGCGTACCAAATCATTCATGTAATTACTCATTAGAGTACTAGAGCAAAAAATTATGTCAACCCATTTTTATGAACATTGCCCTTCAGTAAAGCGAAAGTGACCATTCTGTCATATGTAAACACACAGTGTGAACAGCAGGAAATTCTACCTCTGTATTTAACCCATTCACCAAGTGAAGTAGCAGGCAGCCAGGAACACAGCACCCAGGGAGCAGTGTGTGGGGATGGTACTTTGCTGAGGGTACCTCTGAGGTGCCTAGCACTCTTTTTATAGTTAATTACACTTTTTCTCAAACTCTTTGATGCAATTCTTGCACAGAAAACTCCATTCACTTCTCTCCTAATGCAGGTCTCAAACCAGTAATGCATTTAAAAGGGGGGATATAAACATACCTGCACGGGTGGGCAGGGGGCTTCATGAGACACCCCCACTCAGAAGACTGGCGAATGAGACTGTTGAAGGCGGTGCACAGGTGGCACGGGCGTGACAATCTATAGACCAGGGGTTGTCAACTTCATTTGTCCAAGGGCCAGAGTGTTTCTCGGCAGACACTGTGAGGGCCAGGTGCTCTGCTAAAATAAAATACAATTAATATTGTATCTTAAATAATATATTATTATTTTATATATTCATTTTCCTTCCCAATTTCTGTTATTTTTTAGCCTTGTTGAAGGGGGAAGAGAACCACACAGAGGACGAGTAAGAGGCAGGGGTAGGGGTTGCAGTAGCAGAAGAGGGGTACCAGGAGAGAGAATAGGTACCAGAGAGATTAATGAAACAAAAGTGCAAGATGTAGACAAAATTATCAATCATGGCCTAAACTTGACTGAGACTGGTCAGTGGGTGCAGCTTCAAGTGGCGTGATCCACAGTGGCATCTGTAATAAGGATATGGAGGCCAACGGCATGCTTTCAAAACACTGCCTCTGAGAGTCTCTGTAAGTCACCAGGGTCTTGAAAGGATTTACTGTTTCTATTTTAGAGGAAAGGGGCTTTGACAGGTATTTTTTTTTCTCCACAGTGTTTGACTGGTTGTGCTTGTTTTGACACATGTAGTGTTGATTTATTTTTTTTTTGTTTTGGACTTTAATTTGTAAATTGCATTGAATGCCGTTCCTGATATCACAACCAAAGTGATCGAGGAAAACTGTAATAGACTACTATGAATAGTCTATGAACTACTATGAATTCTTTAAATGAGCAGTATGGCCTTATGTGTATGTGAGTGCAGGAAGGATTCTACAGAGCAAAACTGATATCCCCAACCCTGGTCCTGCACTCTCAGAAAAAATTTGACATAGTGCTATACTCAAGGGTACATCATTGGTGTCTTTTATCAGAGGACAAAACTGTGCCATATTTTAACATATAACAATGTTATTTTTACCTTCATTAAAGGACTGTTTTCTGTTTCAGATGGACCAGCAAATCTTCTCCTACTTGGTCCAGACACAGTCACACTAGGAGTGCCTGCTAGCTTTTTGTGTTTGGCTAAGTGCTCGCCTAAATGCAGCTATACGATTGGTTTGAATGGCCAAAGTGGAAAAGGCAACGAGCTTGCTTTTGTCTTAAGGCAGTGGGAGAGTGTCAAAGCAACAGTGACATGCACAGCCAAGAACTCAGCCACAGGAAGTTCCTCCAGTATCAGCAAAACAGTACGCATTTTGGGTATGAGAGACTCTTACACTAATTTCTCCATTTGAGAAGGAGCACCAAAATGCAGAATTTTGTTGTATAATTCTATGTGTGTGTTTTCTTTTCAGAGGGGCCAGTAAATGTCTCCATTAGTGGCCCACACTCTTTCACTCCAGGTGAGACTCAGCAGTTCCTTTGCTCTGCCACCTGCAAGCCCTCCTGTAACTACTCTTGGGTTGTTGATGGAGATTCAGTTGCTGGCTCTGGAAATGAGGTAGTCATCAAAACATCTTCAGACGCCACCTCAGAAACCCTCATCTGCAAGGCCACAAACAGCGTATCTGGATTGTTTGTAACGGCAATACAGCAACTGAGTGCGTCAAGTACAAGTAAGTGCTAATGTTTTTGTTTTCTGCAGAGTAGCACTGTTTGTAAGGTTGTCATATTTCAAATCTTAAGTATTCATGCAGAAACACAAATCACAAGACCAGATTAACAGACCAAAATGTCCTATTACGCTTGCATGCAAATGCTTTTCTTTCTATAGTATGCTAAATACACATGGCACGTGGTCATAAATGTTGGAGACTGAATACTATGTGGAGCAGTGTGCAGTATATAATGGTATAGTGTGGAACATACAGTCAAAAAAAGTGTTAATTTAAATACATGCAATGTCAATGATTTAAAAAAAAAATCATTACCAGAAACACATACTTAAAGGATGAGACCATGAATGCTGTGCCAACACCCTTTCAGAATGAAATGGACCATTTACTATTTAAGTACTAAGTATTTTAAGCTTGTTAAGTTGTGATATAATTTTGCATTTACAGAAAGCCATGAAGTGTCCTCATCAGAGAAATTGGAGCTGTCCAAACTGCTGTTTGCATGTGTGATGTTAGTTTTCCTAGTTATATCATGAACCAGTAGAGAGTAATGCTTAAAAATGGCAAGTTGAATATGATGATTTCAGTCTCAATTATGTCATTACGGAGTTAAAGTGACAAAATGTAATTCTGAAGAACAAATAAGCCCAAATGAAGTGATCAAATGTCTTTGATGAAGCCCATTTAGAACTGTATGTGTTTACACCCGCCGGAATAAATGTACATAAATCTATGTACTGTTTTTATATGCTTTTCACCTTTTGTCATTGTCATTTATCATGTGATATTGTATCGAATTGTGTTAACTTTACATTATTTTGTAAGAGGAATGTTATTTTATATTATAAATGGAATATAAGCAGCATTTTTCATTTTAAACACTGGGTTACCAACATAATTTCAAAACATCAAAATAATTATAATACAATCCACGGTTTAACATGACCACATTTATTAAGAGGTGTGATGTATTCCTGAAGATTTCATCATTAAAATGTAATGTTTTCATTCAGAAAGACAGCTTATTAAACATGAAGTTTCATGTTTTCCTCTTTCCACATGTGAGTTCAAACATGCATCAGCAGTGTTTCTTCTGAATGTTTATTAATGAAATTATAATAAAGCAAAGAACAATTTGCTTTCGTATACATTTAATTTGGTGTAAAATACTTTCAAAAACCAATGCTAGTTCACATATAGTCCACAGGTGTAGATGTTTTTGGGAACAGCATGTTGATCTCTCATTTTTTAGATCAATTGACCACCCGTACCGAGATGTGTTCAGTACTCTTCTTACATTTCTTAAGACAGGTTATACCCCAAATTTCTTCTGTAGAGCTTGAACTGAATTATCTTCCAGTCCGGCATGTGAAATACATTCAAATAGCTCCTGTAATACTGGAAGAAAAGGAAGATTCAGTTTCCTGCCTTCACACAAAAACTACACACACACACACACACACACACACACACACACACACACACACACACACACACACACACACACACACACAC
>JBBIGB010308478.1:0-10944 GCA_037577075.1 Alestopetersius hilgendorfi | reverse complement strand
GGCGTGTTTGTGTGTGTAATGGATATATAGTGTGTTTAGAGCATGTGTTACTGGTGCTCAAAAAATAATAGAATGTAGAGAATTACAGTCTGAAAGGGCTCCTTTCCTATGTGTTTCAGTTTCCCCAAAATCTACCTATAATGGTTTTGTGGGCATATCAACCAGAAAGAGTTCTCTTTTTTACATGACCGCTCTCTTTATTCCTTGAAAATAAACAGGCTGCTTCTGTTACCATGCCTTTAAAACTGAAATATAAAAATCAGCTCTGTTCTGATGGACGGCCCCGTATTGTGCCTTATTCAGACTTAAACACTCCTCATACCTATAAGTGGGTGGAGCTAAACTGCTTTAACCTGAATTGGTAAACATATAGGCCTACCTTGGGTTTTGTGACTTCACAAAATCAATGAATCTTTGTATGGAAGAATGTCTGGATGTAGGGCTGAATGGTTGAATGGTACACCTTGAGGCATATTCAGTTTTCCATGGTATGGTTCCTTTAAAATGAATGGGCCTCTCAAGAACCCCAAAGAAAAAATAAACAAGTGTGAATAACTTTTTAAAGTTAAAAGAACTCATATCTAGACGAATAACCATGTAAGAACTTTAATTTTTAAGAGTGTAGGCACATCTTCGGGCCGCCTCGAACAATTAACAAACTGCTCAAATGCCCAGACACCTCAGCAAACAGGGTTCCACATACGTGTGTGTGAAAGTTTCCAGACACTGTTTAGACATTCTTCAGGTGTGGAGGAAACCCTGTAAACACTAAAGAGAGGCTGACTGCTCATTTTTAACTTTTCTGTGAACTCTCTTTGCCTCACACACATACACAGTTCTGTGGCTAAGGAAGTGTGGTAAGGAAGTGTGGTTTGATACATTCTCCCCCACCCCCCTGCTGCCCCACTCTCCAGCTTGCCTCAGACTGGCTGGTACACTGATCTGATGACATGCTGTCACCCCTCAACTAAAGTGTCCATTTCAGATCCGCCTCCAGACATGCCCCTCTCAAAAGCAGGCTGGGGTGAAGTTTTTACCGGTCCAGAACCAGAAGACCCCAGGCCCACCGTCTAGACAGGAACGGCTGAGTAATTCTTCAGCCCAGACAGGTCGCCAGCACATTAGAAAGTAGACCTGTTCATTCATCCAGTTTTCTCCTTTCATTCCGGGATCTGCAGTTTGTGCTGTTAATTGGTACGAACACCATAATATTGAACCAAGATAAAACCTACGGGCCTTTGGGACACTGATCAGTGCCATGTGTTTTTACTTTGATTAAATGTGTTGCTACGTACACAACACTTAAAGAGGTCAAAAGGCCAGAACTAAGTCATTTCCCAGACTCCAGAATTCATGTTCGGGTTTCTCACAGTCCGCATCCCACTCAGTCCTATACCCGTGCTGCAAAACAATTCAGGAGAGGACAGTTTAGAGCAACAAAAAGGCTATTCATATTTTATTTGTTTGTTGTTCAATGTGTGGTGCTTAATGTAAATGTTAATTGCTTGATAAATTACTTTGTTAAAACAGAATTTAATTTAAATTCATTTGTTAAAGCAGAGTTCTGGACAGCTTAAAAAGTTTATAGCTTAATCCTTTCAATAAGACACATTATGTATTTCAGATGTAATTTGATTGTTACTGGGTTTTCTACTGTCTAAAGAGGAATCGTCAGTGTTAAATTAATTTTACTTGGTTCACAACTGCTGTGCCATATAAGTAATTAAGATAACTGCAGTTCCCCTACCAGAAACATGGCAAAAATAGAAACATTGCAAAAATCATACCTTAAATTTGACAGTAAATTAAACCTTGTCAGATTATCATAGAATTATTTGTTTTTTCTGGACATTATTTAAGTCATTTTCTTGTTGAGGAAATTAAATTGGTTTGGCAGATATTTTTTTCAGAATTTCATTTTAGAGATGAAGAAATCTGCTATACTTTAATACAAGAAAAAAAAATTAAATGATCAAATAAGTTATGTTTAATAAGGCCAGTAACAGGAACCAACGAGGTAAATAAGAGGCCCTTCTTGAGTTTGAGTCAGCTTTAAATTTGCTTAGTCAGCTGGATTTACTAGAAACTCACTTGAAAAAGGGAAGTATTTATTAACTTAAATATGTTATATTAAACGGTGTTTACTAACCACCAGACAGCAAATAGACCCCTTGTTTCCACAACAGGCCTCTCTATTCATTTTTACAACAAATATGGCTAAAATGCCTCAGCGCTAGCACGCACAGTGTGGTCTGAACGCACGTCCCTAACACTATTGGGTGATTAAAATAGACGTCATCATCTTGCCTTCACCTCACAGACACATACACTCACACATCGTCCGCAAACACTCAGTCCCCTCCGGAGCGCTGCCTCTGAGTCACCAGCTTCACTTAGTGCTATCACCAGCTAGCGTCACCAGTTGACGGCTAGTTGGGCGTCCCTGCAAACACAGAGCACTCGGGTGGACTGGCACCTTTGTGGCAAATACAACACCTTGCCAGAGTGGGGTCCATGGAGCTGGAGAACCTGCAGCACTAGGCAAAGGAACATTGTTCCAGGGGATTAGCAAAAGTCACTAAAATTCTGTGAAAAAAACTGGCTCAAATGAAGTTGCAAATAAAAAGTTGCTAACATCCTACATTTCACTTGGTTCAGTCTAACCAAGCACATGCTTAGCTGGCTATCAAATATTAGCTAAACAGCTGCTGTGTTCCTTTAGTGTTTTATTGTATGGTCTATTTAAGGAAGCCAGAGTTTCAGAGTTCCTTGTAGAAAATTGTAACTAGAATGCCCCCCTGAAATCGGAGGACCCACACCAACCCCAACCCTAACATCAAAATCCAAGATGGCTGCTCTTTGCATTAGTAGTGGTGAGAACTGCAACAAAAAATATTTATAAGCACTCCTCTTGTATTAATATCTTGTTAAATCAGCAGACCTCACAGGGCTGTCCAGTGTCCATTTGAGGATGTGTTGCTGCGGTATTTACACTTTTGCAAAATACAGTGTAATCCATTGTTATCAACAGGTATTGCTAGCAACAGTTAATCTGGCTAAAACGTTAAGCATTTTGAGTGTTGTGTCATTCCCAGCTCTGACTTTCCATTTCTGAGGATAATTTTAAAGACGGGCCAAGATATTTGAATTGGCTAGCCAAAGGCGTTTGATTGGTTAAGAAAACTGAACTTCTCTGCCAATGAGAATGCATTTTAATATACTGCAAAACAAAATCTAGATCACATGTACATTTTATTATAATAAAGAAACAAATGTCTTAGCTTAATAAGATTTCTTAAACAAAATACAAAATGCAAAAAACAAGCTAAAAATACATAGAACAGATAAAAAATGAGAATGAAGTGAGATCATTTTATTTACTAAAGAGTATTTTGCAGTGTACACTAGATATGTAGATATTTAACGCTTTGCTTATTTCAATAAATCTAAACTACAATAAATTTAGTTTACATCATTAGCAGATTTTCCTCACATTTTTTACATATACGTATAGTTTTATTTTGTTTAAAGGAATTTAACACCGAAACATAAAATTGAAACCTGTGTGAATTTATTTACTGAATATAAGTTTGTAGGCTAATATTTACCTGCTTTCTGGAGGTAAATGTTAGCTTATTACAGCAAAAACAGTTTCTCAGACAACAACTTATTTCAACTTTTTCAAGTACTTTTACTTGCCCTGGGAAGAATTATGACTAGCAGTACTTTTATTTAAATTGAACTAACAGTTCTCTGGCCTCTGCTGTCCTTCACTCCACCACTCTTATGGCCCCAAAATCTCAAACATAGGAACACAGAGAAAATTTTGCCTGACTACTGGAATTACTGGGAGTCTTTGATCCAGTCTTCAAAAGGCCCCCAACACCTAAGGAAGGGCTAAGTGACTGCTTTCAGCAAAACAAGCGAGTCAGCTGGGTCAACAGTGTCTCAGCCAGGGTCAAACAGGGCAGCAGTTAATGTAACGTCTAGAGAGGACTGGTGAACAAACATGAGTAATGAGAGAGGGGGTCAACCAAAAGATATGAAGTGCTATTTATTGCCCATTGGCACAATTTCTTATTCTTTCATTCTAATGCCAAAGCAGTGGGGTGGCAATTCGACAGCGGTTTCCACTGTTGGGTAATACATTTTCCTTTCATTCTTCTAACATTGACACTGAATTACTGTAGATAGTGGTCAAGCAGAAAGTTATCGGATTACTGGAAGTTACAGAAGGGCTTTGTAAAAGACAGGCTGCGTCCCAAATGGCATAGCACCACACTAAATAGTGTGTAATAAATAGTACACAATATATCAAGTATGGCTAGAAATTTGAATTATGTGGTTTTGGGAAACAGCTATAGGCTCCAAATCAGAGGTGATTCATTATCAGTCTTATTAAAATATCCAAATATATGCATTTCCTCTGTACTGATGACCATGATCACTCAAACAGAGTATGACCTCTCAGATCTCACTGTGTTATCCAGCTCTGAGGTCTGTCCTTCAGGTCATTTTTTCTCTTAATTAGCGTTTCTCCACATTCAAAACCAAATAAATCATTCTGTACCCCATTCTGAAGAAATTAACACAAAGATTTGAAACAATAAGGGGTCCTCAAGTAACAATGGGCATCCATTCCTACAACCGCGATGTAACCCGAATAGTGTCGAAACACACCCTACCTATCACTTAGCTATCCTAACAGAGTTGTAAAATCTAGAAGATAAAAACACAACTAAGCCACAGAAAAAGGAAAAGGACATAAATATACTGTACTTGTTCACTGTACTGCAGGAAAAGAAACAATGACAGAAAATTAGTATTTAAAAAAATTCAGAAGCAATGATAAAAGCCAAAAAAGTTACCAAACAAAACACTCCCTCACTCATACGGCGCATTGCTTCATATTCTTTGCATTCTTTGCAAACTAGCTTGTCCACGTGAGCGTTGTAAACTCGAAACGTTGTATGTGGAGATTCTCGTAATTTGAGTACACCCTGTATATTGCTTAGAGCTGTGTTTATGATCAATTTTGTACTTGATTATGTGCAATAAAAGTGCAATATTTTCGTTATCAAACAATGAAACATTAAGATTTGAATAATCTGTTCTAACAAACTTTCTGGGGTCTATATGCAGTAAGCCTTTTAATTCTGATGTCCTAGCTAGATTTTCTGACATTTAAAATATGCAAATTGGCCATATTTATGTATCATTTGCATATCTAAATTGTATGCTAAATGTACAATGCACAAATGTTTGCAAGAACGACTGTATTCAACTGGTGCGGATTCATTGTGATATCTTGACATGAAATATACAGCCTAAAGAACTGTATTTCAATGGTATCTTTTCACCATATTGTTCACCTCTACTGTACGTGATTCATATTCAGACCAAAAATACTGCACTCACATGTCTTTTTCTGCTCTTCACACAGTTCTAAAGAAACACACCCACCTAACACATCGCCATTTGCCTGTTAAGGGACCCGACCCAGCTTGACTCAGCGATTTCAGGCAAGCTAGTATTTTCCTCTGGTCACTATGGCAACGGGACTGTATCTAACAGGAGAACCTGAGCCATGACCGAGGTCATCACCCTGTCCTAAATTAAAATCACGTCAACATCTGAACATATTTCAGCATTTGGTGTGTCCACCCTTTTTTTGATATGTTCTTTACTCTGCGGTCCATATATGGAAACTAAGCTGCAAAAGACAGTCTGTTTTTGTGATGTCACAAAAGCCTGCACATTTATATCTGTCTATTCTACCTACAGCTGTTTAGCCCCACACACTTTTGGTCAGGCTGCAATAAGCATTTCAGCCTGGGCGCCCAATACAGTCATTAAAGCACAAACAGTCTGGGGTAAAGTGAGGGAAAGAGAATAGAAACCAGCCGAAGCTATTCGAATATCACAAATGTAGGATGTGGTGCATGATCGGCAATTATTGATATTTATTTCTTAAATACATTTTTATTCTTCTCTCTGAAGCATTTAAGCCTCACTGAGGTTCAACCAGACATCCCCACCTTCAGGTCACCCCTCCCCCGCGTGTCCAGATGAAAATACCATTCCAGCCTGCAGACGCTGGAGTGGGCGTTTTCAGATTACTGAGCTTCCCTTTCTGCAGTCCAGCTGGCTGTCAAGTGTGGAGCGATAGAGAATGAACAAATATTCCCCTCTGCAGCCTCAACCGAAGACCTCACCACACCGGCTGCACTCTGCCTGGTCTAGACTCGTGCGCTGGGGTGTTCATAAGAGAGGGACAAATGGAGGAAGGAAGATATCAGATGGAAGTCCCTGTAGATGGAAGGAGAAATAATCAGGTGTCTTGTGATGATCTGGTGTTCTTGGCTGTGTATTCATACCCTCAGTAACTAACTTGTGGGAGGGTGAACCTCACATCTTTTTCCTTTTTTGCAAGTCAATAATTACTTTAAATTTCCGGAGAATCCAAACAGATCTTTAACTCTAATAATCTTTCCTTTCGGGGTGTTTTCCTAAAGCACTGAGGATTCAGAAGCTCCCCTTTGTGAACATATTCAGAACTCTGCAGTGCATACAGTATATCTGCCTAGAACAAATGTGTATTTACCTAAAATGTATTTACAAGAAAAACAAACATTCTTAGTGTAACAACCTTTCTTTCATTCTTAGTCATTTTGATGGAGTTTTATATGCACTTGAGGGGACGCTGCCTCTAGTGGCTGATGTAAAACTACAATACTACTGGTAACTGAATGGGTTTTTGAACTGTATTATACATATATATATATATATACACTTTATTATTTATGTCAAATACAATATAAAAATGAAACATACTCACATGTGTGTGGATTAAAGGAAGACATCGATCCTTATCTGACCCTAAAGATCTACCTTTTTTCCATTTTCCAATCAAAACTTTCCAATAAACCCTGTACTATATTCTAAAGTTTTCTTGTACATTTGACCATATTATAGACTTCTATTACTGTACAACAACTAACCTTAAGAGTAAATTACATTAAATATGTTGACATCTAATTACATTGAATCATTTGCTCAAGAGAGAACATAAGAGAGGTAGATGTCTTACCATGGGGCTCCTTCACTCAACTTACCCTACAGGCCAAAAGATACTGTGCAGACAAAGGCAGAAAATGCCAGGCCATTTATCCTAAAGAGGCTCTGGATAAAGTAAAAACCCCCTGCTGTATCGCCACATCGAGAAGATGAGGGTGTACACATGAGGAGGATGTTTAGATAAAACCCAGAGGACAGTAACATTAGTCTTACCCTTTCAGAACACCATCTCACATGCATGCCTGTAAATGCAGCACGCATGCAAATGTCAATCAAGTCCAACTCCAGTTCAGCTAACGTACATCTCTTCAGCAGCAACTGGCAGCAGTAGACTGGTCCCAGAATCTCAGGTTGCATCTAAGGGAACACAGCCATTAGTGAGACCCCTAAATCTATAGCCATCTTAACACTGATAAACAGGAAACAAGAACAAATCATAAGAAGTCATCACACAGTGTGCTTGGCTAAATAACTGTGCCCCAGCAGAAAACGAAGCTCACATTTTGAGTAAAGAACATGTAGTAGATGTTGAGTGCACTCGTAAAAAACCTTAGGGGCTTTCCTTGTTTAATTCAGGGCAACTGAGCATTATCTGTTATTCAGTTTAATTCAAGTGTGCACAGAACAACTGAACCATGGTTCTTCCAAGCCTGGTGGTGGACACGCGTCTTTACCAAGGTCTGCACCAAACCGGGGGTATTCAACTTCAGAACATGCTTTCCTTCTATACTCAAGTCGTTCCTGCTGCATAAGTTATGATTAAAAATGGCAGACAACCAATAAAATAATACCCAAGCAACTGGTTTGACTGGGCTGAGTGCCAGCACCCACAAACTGATAAACCATACAGCCATAAAGCTGAAATTAAGTGAGGATTAATTTTATTGCAGTGCATGTAGATGACATAATGGTCTGGACACTATATCAAAGACATAAGGACTATACTAGAATTTATGTAATAATAGTGAAAGTAATGAAAATGATTTAGAAGAATGAAAAAGCCCACCAGTTTTTCAGAACGTCTTCATAAATAAATGCTAATTCTGCATAGAATGAATTACTGATGAGTGAGTTTCTTTTTCATTTATATCTAAAAAACTGGAAAATGCAGTTAAGCAATATTTATTAATTAATAAAACACTAAACTATTCTTAATAAATTAATAAATTACCATAAAAGCAAAACATTCAGTTTAGAAAATAGTGTATTATGTAAAATAGTGTATTATGTATCATTCAGTTTAATGATATCTACATAATATATTTTACATATCTTAGGCCCCCTAAGGCTTAAATACCCCTTAATATACTTCACAGACATTTCATGACATGATTTTGACAGCAGTGGAAAGCATGGGACTCTGTTGGCAAGCAGCTGTGTGTTTTTTCTTGGCGGAGCGATGATTCGGTGAATCAGTGTGTGAAAAGGAAATGGTTTGTTCCTCCTGAAAGATGCAGTGGTGTGAGAACCCGTGCCCATGCCCTTACTGGAATCCCTTCTCCGGGCAGATGAGTCAATAGGTTTAACCTTATCAGTCTCGCCGTTCTGTCAACAGTCTTCCGTGCGCTCTGTCAGGGTTCTTTCCACAGGCGTTCTTTCTACCACCAGACTTTTGGTTAAAAACTATTACCATAACTCACGAGGAGAGCAGACAAACTCTTCACTCGTGGCCATTTTGTCTCATTTCTTAATACGTATTTCCTGTACAGTCTAGTACAGTTTGAATATATGTGCAGCAGTGAGATCACCACTTTATTGGAAGCATCTATTTGGGAGGTGGACCACTCTTAACTTATCAGTGACACCAGTGCACCACAGACTACCATGAGAACAACCTTGTCAGTGTCAATGAGATCAGACCCCCTGGATAAGTGGTTCCTAACCTGGGGTCCGGACCCCCTTAGAGGGGTGCGAGGGATCGCAGGGGGTGTGCACACTTTTGTCTGCACTGAGATTACCAAAATCATATTTGTTAACATTAAATTCATAAAATCCCAAAGTCTGAGAAACATAAGAGTGTGTGTAAGTGTATAAGAACAAAAACCTACAACCGCTGTTTTTTTTTTCAAATAAAATTTTGAAAATAATTACTTTTGTTTGTTCATCTATGCGGGTGGGAGTTGGGGTTGGGGGTCTTGGACACAGGCAAGGGGGGCTTCAAGGGAAAAAGGTTGGGAACCACTGCCCTAGATAATACCTGGACAGCAGAGGGTATGATCAATAGTTTGAGGGGAAGGGAGGGGCCAGATAAACTGCTGCAAGATGGACTAGTCTGTAACTGTACCCCTCTAGTGCATATGCACAAGGATCCAGTAAAGTGGTCAGTGTCTGTAAAGTGCTACACTTTATGCTTAATGTTCGAAAGCCCACTGACAATTATTAGTCTAAAGTTGCCTCATCACTTCTACCACACACACTAAACAAATACGCTCCCTCTCCCTTGTGCACGCGGAAACACACATTAACAGACGCCCACACAGCTGTGTCCTTACGGTAACGGGACACAGGGCTCGATAAATCAGGAGCGCACACAGCAAGCAAACAGGCTGGCCCCTCATCGGAAAAGTGGGGGCCTCCATGAATCACAGAGAAGCACATACAAGACTGAGAGTGACTAAGACAGCTGCAGACAGGTGAACTCATCAAGGTGGAAAAGCAGTAATGTAACAAGATGAATGCGGTTCTCTTCTGTGTTGAATGAACATTTTCCCCTCACCTTCCATGTGGTCAATCAGCCAGAACAGCCTCAAACCACGCCGGGTTGTTCAGTCTCTAATAAACTTGGTTTTTGACACTATACAAATAATGCTAACCATAAACATGGACATGTAGTATTGAAAGTGGAATTTTATCTGCAGTTTAAATGTTTCAGCAGACCAACATTTTGAACATTATGTAGTGTCAGTGTAATGTCGTTAAAGTCCCTGTGGGTGTAAAGGTCTGGCATCCCAGTAATTTAGTCCATACAGTGTATTAGAGCCTGTAAGTAGCACTTTTCCTGGGACTTTTTCAGTAAAGATTTCTGGCCCGGAGCTGCTGCTGTTTACCGTTTCTAAGAGCTGAGTAGTGCCCCCTCGGTTTTATCTGCCAATATACTGTAGAGAAATGAAGGTGTGATTGGATAATGCTTTAATGAAAAAGTGAGATACAAAATATAGCTCTACATGTAATTTTAGTTACTAGAAATCTCTGCTAGTCATTAGCTTAGCCTCACAGTTTCAGTGTAAAACCTTGTCTTAAGGAGCACGTTTTGTCATCTGCATTTGGGTTTCCACCAATCTCTTCTTTCTCTGTATATGTTCTATACAGCTTTGGCTGTGTTCCCCTCTTTATAACGTCTTTCTGATGAATGTGCTGTGGGCTCCGCAGGAGAGGGGCTGGAGGTCAAACAAAACGTCGCACTGACAGCTTCGCTCTGGCCCCGTGCTTATGTAATAGAAGTGAATTTGTTTATGAGTTAATATAAAGCCAGTGTGATGGGGCTGGTCCTCCCCCTCAGAGCCGGTTGCCTCCTGGGATGGGTGAACTTTTCCCCCCGGCTCTGACGAGGCGCAGGAGTGTTCTGACAGCACAGGCTACGGCTAATCCTCCCCAAAAGGGTCAGTGCTCTCCGACAGGATCCAAGCAGCGCTAATGCATTCAAATGTCGCAATCTGGAAATAAAAAGATCACTCTTGCTTAGTCGCAGTTTGGGTTTTGCATTTTAGTGCCGTCCACTAAGACAGACAGACATAAACTTGATTCAGTATTTTAATTGCAATTAAGAATTACATTTTGCTTATTTACATTCACATTTACATTTACGGCATTTAGCTGACGCTCTTATCCAGAGCGACGTACATCAGTGCTTAAGAAGTCCACAACTGT
>JBBIGB010308425.1:0-10948 GCA_037577075.1 Alestopetersius hilgendorfi | reverse complement strand
AAATCCTCCATGTTGGTGAGGGCAGATCACAGCACGCAGCCCCGCCCCCTGCTAAGCAACAGCCAATTGTAATCATGAAGCGTGGCCAATTAGCATATCTAGCTGTTTTTAAACATGGTACATTAAAATCCCACATTTAGTCACCATTTGTAAAAGTGTGAAGTTTAGTTTTTTGGGGGTTTTTTTTAAACTAGTTTAGCTCTATTCTATGTATACTGTCTTCTCTGTGCAATGATTCTCCCTTATTATATCACAGTTTTTGCATTTGTGTGAAGGTATACAAAATGTATCCAGACACTTTTAAAAAGCATTACTTTTTGTTTTCTGTTTAAAAAAACTCTGCGAGTATTGGCAGTTATCCAACTTCACAATATCAGTATAAGACATGGTGGTATTGTGCCATGTCTAATAAATATATTGTACTTCTTTACTGTACTGTAGTAACAGAGAAAATGACGACAAATGAGTGTAAAAACATTTGTACTTTTAACAGTCCAAACTAGTTATGAGAGTGAGCATCGTAAACTTATGGCGAGACTGTCATAACCAGAGAACCCCCTGTATTTGTTTAATGTTTAGTAGCAGAATGCTTTAAATATTGAACTAAAAGTCTGATGTTTAAGGGTGTATTTTTTCATTGCAGGGTTCCATCTTTGCCGTGATGGAGTCGGAAGATGCAGCCAAGGTTTTTGTCGCAAGAGACGATGTCAAGCAGTTTAAAGGAAATGACATGATCGTTCTGACAAAGTATGTAACTGAAGCTGCTGTTACTGTTAGTTGATTTAGGTCCACAATCCCCATCGTTGATTATGTATCATCTCGGACTGCCACAAATGCTAACGATTAATTGCTGATCAGATTCCTGTTTGGGTTTCGGCCTAATCTAGTTTTTGGAATCAGTACTTTGTCAGGTTTGTCTGTAGAATGTGTGTTTGTGTTTCAGCTGGGGACTAGCTTAAATCTGACCTATATGAAATGGTGTAATGACATGGATGGGACTTTTCCCCAGAGGTTTTTTTGCATTGAAAGAAAAGAAATGAGGGTGGGTGCGCCCAGCGGTGGGTTGGCACCCCGTCCACTGTGAGTCCCTTCCTCGAATCCCTTGACCTTGGGATAGGCTCTGGGTATCCGCAGCCCTAGTGTGTCATAAGTGGTTATGGGAAGTGAGTGAAAGAAAACAAATGAAAACCTGACACAGCATGAGCTCTGAGGGGGCATGGTTGGAGTTGATCCAGCTATAATTTTGTCTGATGATTAGTTAAGACTGCCGTCATAACAGGTGGAGGTGGCTCA
The DNA here is from genome assembly GCA_037577075.1 of Alestopetersius hilgendorfi. NCBI lineage: Eukaryota > Metazoa > Chordata > Actinopteri > Characiformes > Alestidae > Alestopetersius > Alestopetersius hilgendorfi. The sequence goes on along the minus strand of JBBIGB010308425.1, from coordinate 9,655 downwards.
GTGGGTAGGATACTTGCCTCCGGACCAAGAGGTCATGGGTTCGAATCCTACCTTCAGCACACCACCACTGGGGCCCTGAGCAAGACCCTTAACCCCAAGTTGCTCCAGGGAGAGACTGCCCCCTGTAGTAAAGGGCTCCAGCTGAATGGAAGTTGCTTTGGATAAAAGCATCTGCTAAATGCTGTAAATGTATTTGACATAGATGATTTATAAAATGAATACCCTGAGAATGCAAAATCCCTCTAATTCTATGATTTTGCCCACAAAATCTATTATGGCTGTCTTGAGAAGCCCCAGCTCAGTGAGCACGTTTAGGTTTTGGGGATTAGATTTTTATTTCTCACATGCATAGTTATACACATACAACATGCAGTGAAATGTATTCTGAGCCACTCCTTTTGACTGCGCATACAATTTTAAATTAAATACAAATCTGGAAATTCTAAAACAAATAAAAATTGAGAAAAATAAAGTTAAGTACAAATGAGCATAAAATACAATTTTAAGTTTAGATACACAAATCTGGAAATGTCAAACAAATCTTAAAATAAAGTACAGCTTATACAAGGAACAACACAAGTTTGAGGTGAAATTTGTAAGCTAAATTTAAGGGGGGGGTTATTAGATAAACCGCAATCTGACACATTTTCATATGGAACTGACAATACTTACGTTTATTGTGCAGTAGTTGGCGAATAATAGACCTGCTCTGTATCAGAAATCCGAAAACTTCATATTTATATATACCGGTCTCCGGGATGAATAAAGTCGAAATATTGCAAATAAACTAGATCCTGAAATGATTAGAACCCAATGAGAAAACTGCATGATGTTGCACATGGTAAGACTCCTGCACACTGTTTTAGCACCTAATTTAGCTCTGCTGCTTTAATAACAGTCATGTCTTTGTGCAGGGAGGACTACTTTGCTAAGAAAATGGAGGCGAGGAAGCAAAACCGTGCAGACGCAAAGGCCAAAGCCAGGAAGTAAGATACTGAAGTCAAACTGAGCATGAAGTGTAATGTGATGTCTGTAATGTAGCTGTGCCACCCTGTTTTATAGTCATTTTTCTGAATTTTAAATACGCCAGACAGTCAAGTGGATGATGAGTGAAAATTTCTTTTTTAGTGAAAAAGAAGAAAAGCAAAAACAGGCTGAAGAAGAAGAGATGGTGAGTTTGGCTTTAGAGGAAATGTGTATGACACATTTACTTTAGTCACAGCTGTTGTTTGTATGTATGTATATTGTTGCTGTCAGACGCCTTGTGTCTCCAAGAACGTAACTTTACAGAAGGAAATAAACTGCACCTGCTTTTAGTGTGAGTTAATGGAGCAAAATCTATTGGTCTGTTTGCCATGAAATCTTGAGACTATAAACAGCAACTAGTTTTTTTTAGCAAAAAAAAATCAAGGAGTTCCGGCAGCAATTGTTTTCTAACCTTCGCTGTGATACATCAAGTCCTGTGTTTGTGTTTAGAAATCTCTGGATGAGCAGAGAGGGTGTTTACTGAAGTTTTCTGGTGACCTGGATCAGACTTCTCGAGAGGACTTTCAGGCTCTGTTCTCTGGACACGCCCAAATCAAATGGATCGACTTTACCAGAGGAGCTAAGGAGGTGAGGCCTACTACGAGTTAGGAAAATTAGGCATCTTGTATATAATGTAACCATGGAAACAAATGGGGTGTGTATGTTATTTAATGTGTGTACAAATGTTATAGCTAATTGGAAACCTGTTTCCATAGTTACACTATGGATGCTACATTAATTATTACGATTATGCTATAACAGAAGACATGCACCATTTATATAGAAGCAAAGAGCAAACATGTGAAATATTTAAAACCATCAGGGCAAAAAGAATTGACGTGAAGGTGACCAATATGTCAGATGTGAACAAATCAGCACACCAGTGTGAATGGTATCTTGCTCAAGGGTACCTCAGAGCTGCCACTAGCAGTCCTGGGATTTGAACTCTCTGATCCCTGGAGCAACACCCTAACCACTAGGCCACCCATAATAGGAAGGCATCTGGTGAGTGCTTCAGATTTAATCATGTTGTCTATTCTAACTCCAGGGCACAATCTTGTTCCGCTCAAATGCCAAAGAGGCCCTGCAGAAGGCCCAGGAGGCCTCAGGAAGTGAAGACCTAAAGATTAAAGATCAAGCAGTGACGTGGGAGGTGCTGGAAGGAGATGTGGAGATGGAGACGCTGAAAAAGATCATAGAGAGTCAACAGGAGTCGCTCAACAAACGTAAAGGAGGAAAAGGTATCTCTCACTGGAGATATATTTCTCCATAGTTCTTCGTTTGTCTAGTAAGCTGCACGATACATACATGGACTGTGTGCACAATACATAGTGAGCTCTGTCGAGTCCACCGCTGTCATTTCTGGGCATGTTCTGAATTATCATGGTGTTCGTTATTCAAGTGTAGTAGATTATTTTGGTCAGTTATTTCTGTAAATCACATTACAAGCATACATTGCCCATTAAGTCTCTCGAAACAAATGGGCTGCAAAGGTCTAGTATATCTTTATATCTCTAGAATATCTAGATTTCACTTGGCTCTCTCTTAATGTAAAATGAGTGATGAGGGCTGGCTAGGAGTGGCCTGCTTCACCTTTTTCATGGCTCTTCTTAGTCCTTTTCTGAATCTAAGCCATACTTCAGTTTATCATGAATAAATAGGGGGGAAAATGTACATTTTCCATGTTATGTATTATGCATCACTTGTGTTATTTATTTGTTCTTGATAAAGTGGCCAAGATCCCAATTCAGTGAACTGTGCCCTTCCCAGCTCTGCTCAAAATGTTCTCTTTCTTATTGAAACGAGATCTGATTGGAATTTCTATTTTACCAAAATCGCATGTTGACCAGTTCAGTTCAGAATCCTTACTTCACAATAAGGGCTTCAAATGCAAAGTTTTGTCCTTATTCCCAAGTTACTTATACGTGCACCGTTCTCTAAATAAACCAGCTTTAGTCCCAAGATGTGTTTAATTTCCAGGTGAAATTGACAAAGTTCATTCATTTACATAAACACAAATGAAGAGTAAACAGGCGGTTTCACACGTTTCTAAAATGGACTTAATAACAATACAAGCATAGATTCATTCTTCACTTTCTCGTCATGCAGGTCCAATTGAGCAGAAACTAAGAAATGACACAGTCTAACACGAGTCTTCCTAGTCGTGCCTTTGTCTCACCTTTACTCTGCAACTTGCCTGTTTGGCCTGTTTGTGTGTAGGAGGTCACAGAGTACGTGGCCGAGGCCGAGGCGGCCGCAGGGACCGAGGAGGTAGAGACCAGCTCCAATTTCAGGGCAAGAAAACGAAGTTCGACAGTGATGATGAAGGGGCGGATGGAGACGTTTCAGGTAAGTTAGAAATGTCATCACAGTCCAACTTAAACACTTCAGTATAAGTCCTTAGATAGCTGTGCTGGTAAGAAGCCATGTCAGTTATATAATAAAAGAACATTAGCCTGCAGGTTATGTTGGGGCTTTGCAGCCTTCCTTGAGTGTTTTATTAGGATGCACATGTTCGCTTTCGCCTGTTAATCAGAATTTCAAAGCCTTTTTAGGATTGGCCAAGATCTAGAATAATAATCATATGAAGTACATTACACTGACATTTTCTGCTTGTGAAACCTGAAAGCCCTGCTTTAAAAACCAACATAACATGACATTCCTGGTTCTGTTAATGTGCAGAAATGGGTCTTGTGCAAGTCTAATCTGATGGTGATGCTATTTTTAATTATCATTTGTTTGCTAGTTTACTTCTGTTAGTGTATTGTATGTGTTTTTGTATTTTATAAAATCTGAGTTAAAAGTGCAGGAATAATTAATTGCGTGTTTTTTCTTGCACTCACAGAGAACGCTGGTCCAAAGAAGAGAGCGCTGGAGTCCAATGGGGCAGATGGAGATGCTCCAGCGTCCAAACAGGCGAAGGAGGAGAATGGTTCCTAAACAGAGAGCTGCAGCCCTGCTGAATCTGTTCTGCACATATTCTTATGAACAAAGCGTAGACAATTCCGCTCTCAGACCTGGGCCACTAATCTGCAGCCTCCCATCTGCCTCTTAAGCAACTCCTACTGAACTGGACTGAATGTAATCATGTAGTTAGAAGTTTGGTAGTTGTTTGTTTTTTTTTCTTTTTGTATTTTTTATAACCTTCTCTACTATATTAAGTGATTATTCGCCGTCTGTGCTATTTCCATGACGTCCTGGGAAGGGTTGGCCCTCAGTCGCCACCGTTTCTTGTTCATGAAGTGCGATTGTGACATTTTTCAGTTTGAATTTCGTGCCCTGAGGCTTTTTAATTTTACTAGTAAACTCTCCCATGTTACTGGGGCTGCTCCTATAAGTGCTATTTTAATTCATTTTGCTTTATCCAAACCTCTCTGAGGATTTCAACACAAGGCACTCAGTTTTTTTTCCATGTGTGGTGAATTTAGTTTCATTTTGAATTTCAATAAAATGAGGGGGGGGGGGGGGGAGAAACAATGGTTCAACATTTCATTAAATGTAAGATTCCACATTGCTCAGTAATATTGTGTTGATTTGTGTTTTGGTCACTAGATGGCAGAGTTGTTACATGTGACATGTGATATGCATTTGAATGTTCATGATGATGGCATACTGGAAAGTCACCTTGTGTTCAATTCTCGCACCAGTTGTAGGATTTTTCACATTTACTGCATTAGTTGTGCAATGTATACTTCAGATTAGGGCTTAGCTTATGTTGCAGTGTCTGTATATGGGGTCTACTTAGTCATACTTCAGATAGACAAAAACGAATGATGTTGGTACTCACACACGTGTGTTTTGATTTAACCCTCCTGTAAATAAATGGTTACTGCAGGTGGAGCGTCCGATGCCTGTCCTGTAGGTTCTCCTCAGCTAATTAGTAGGTAGAGGTAGCTCAGTGGGTAGGATACTTGCCTCCGGACCAAGAGGTTCAAATCCTACCTCCAGCACACCACCACTGGGTCCCTGAGCAAGACCCTTAACCCCAAGTTGCTCCAGGGAGAGACTGCCCCCTGTAGTTACAGAATGGAAGTCACTTTGGATAAAAGCGTCTGATAAATGCCATAAATATAAATGTAATAAATGTAGTAAGACCCTGTTGAACTGAGATGCGAAACATTAATCTCAGCAGTGTTTTAGCTTGAAAGTATCTTGGGAGTCCCTACGTTCTTGTACAATTTATGCTTCTTGTTCATTGATTTGAACATTCTTGATCCATCCAACTAATCAAGACTAGACTCGGTTGAAGTGAATGTGTCAAAGCTGAAATGAACATCTAGAACCAGGTTTAGGAAACACCCTTCGACAAACTGAGAAATCTCTTTAATGTGTGTTTCATATGTATTGATGCCAGTTGGGGGGCAAATGGGTGCTGCTGCAGCTGAAAGAAACCTACTCAATATAAATACACGCATCACACAAAAAAGATCTGTATTGTCTCAGTGCAGAAGCTGCTAATTCATGTTTGTTGATGTGAATTTGAACAGAAATTCAGTTATGGTCACAGCGCATTAATAAACTTGGGTGCTTATAGCTAGATTAGGTGTATAGTTTAATCTTAATGCTTCTGTTTACTAGATTTTACAGATTACAGTGTTAAAGTCCAAGCTGTGGGTGAATGGGTCACTGCAGAATCTTAGAAGGGGATGAAAATAAAAGGCCACTGAAGCTGGACCATCCTTGAGAAGGGTCCCATGTAGCTCAGTGTCACAGCCTAGACACAGAACTTCAATTAATTTTAGAGCTGTGATCAGTGGGGTTAATGTCTTGGGAACAGTGTTGTGGGTTTCCTGACTGTTGGGTAGATCTTCAGACTGTGTCTAAGGGCTGAAGACAACTAGCATTGTCTAGCTGTATGTCTGTAAACCTGGATTCTAAATGTGTGTGAGGGGGAACACAGCAGTGTCCTCTGCTGAAGGTCGAGGAGAGAATTTGTTCAGCTTGAATGCAAGGGATCTGTTTTAGATAGGCCCAGAAGCTCAGAAGGTCAGAATAGTAGTGGTGTATCTTTCTGTAAGCTGTCTGGAGGAGGGATCAAACACCAACAGCCTGGAGTAAACACGGACAAGAAACTACTTCCCAACCTGGGTTTGATATTTCAAACCAATATTAAATAAAGTGGCCCGTATAGTCACACCACAGAACACAGTGTGAAATTCTCTCGCTGCAATTAACCCATTCACCAAGTGAAGCAGGGGACTGCCACCTATGAGGGGCACCTAGCGAGCAGGTTCCTTGCTTAAGGGTACTTCACTGATAACACTAGGGATTCAAACCCATAACCTTCCGATTGCAGGGCTATGCCCTAACCACTAGGCCACCAGCTGCCCCAAATGTTTGTGTCAGAAGTTTGTATCATTATGAGTGTATTATTCAGGGTTCTTTAACTACTAAGTAGAAATTTTGGTTTTATTCATTTTATTGGATTTGTAATGCCACAAGAATAAATTAGGTTTTAAATCGTTCTCCATCACATACCATCATGATGTACCAAACAGTCATTCTCCAGCAAACATCCTAATTCTACACCAAAAAACACATTCTCCATCAAACACCAACAATTCCCAGTAAAAAAAAAAAACGAAACAGCAGTTTGGTTTTCGTCAGTTATACGTTTTTCTTCTTCTTCTTCTTCTTCTTCTTCTTCTTCTTCTTCTTCTTCTTCTTCTTCTTCTTCTTCTTCTTCGTCTTTGTCTTCTTCCTCTTCTTCTTCTTCTTCTTCTTCTTCTTCTTCTTCTTCTTCGTCTTTGTCTTCTTCTTCTTCTTCTTCTTCTTCTTCTTCTTCTTCGTCTTTGTCTTCTTCTTCTTCTTCTTCGTCTTCTTTGTCTTCTTCGTCTTCTTCGTCTTCTTCTTCTTCTTCTTCTTCTTCTTCTTCTTATTATTATTATTATTATTAGGATGCTTGATATGGGGAATGAATTGCTCCATCACTGCCAACACTGTTCTGCTTCTTTCTGTCTCTGAATGAACATAAGAACCAAACTGATGTTCTCTAGCAGAATAAATCAAAGCAGCTCTGGTGAACCATGGCCACTGGGGATCCCCCATAAGGACTCCATTTAAAAAGGATTTACTGCTGAAAACTGTGACCACAGTAGATGAACACACATCACCTTTAGGCTGACAGGTATCTAAATGTCCTTCTCAGCATCTAAACAGAAAATGTTGACAAAATGTGGGTAGCAGTTACCTTTACAAACACTGGACCTTTCTGCAGCTAGGGCCTGTTTTAGCCTTTGATTATATAAAGCACTTTCAATTGCAGTTATATAACCACATTCAAAGGAGAGCGAAAGCAAACAGGTGAGTTATGTGTGTGAGAAACAACGTTAAATTTACTAAATCTGTAGTCTGTGCAGTTTACTGGCCTACCTGTCCTACATCATGGTTCTTTTACAAAATATAAATAAAGTTGTATTTGGAACCTGTCAGTGCCATATCATCCTTTATTTTTTATTTGTATTAGTTTTAATCTCTTTACTCCATTTAAAACAGCTTTAAATAAAAAAGAAATGCATAAATGCAAAATATTGAATAGGAACCTGAAATTGACTTGTTTTTCCTACAGTCTATTTTTTCAAAAATTCAGCATAGTCTGACAGTCAGTTAATGAAAACCAAGACATTAAACATCTAAACATCCAGGATTCCCATTAAGGACCAAAGCCATTTAATTTGGATTCATTAACCTGGAGAGACGATCAATCAATCACTCCATCAGCGCTGACACAAAGGTAAACAACGTTTACTCAGTCCATTAAAATTAAACACTGTATTAACTTTTGCCTTCATTGAGAGGCTGAACCTTTCATATAAGGTATTATTGATGAGGTTGTTTAGATTAAATGATGCAGTTAATATTGCCAAGTGTCACCCATTTCTGTGCTAGAAAATTAAAGAAGAGGCATTCGTCTTATTGTATCTTGATTAAGCTTATATTATAAACGTATCTCCTGTAAAAAAAAAAAAAATTGAGCTCTGAAATATGTTCTTCCCAGCTGCTTTGTTTCAAAATTTTAATGTACTTGGTCCTTATTCATCAACGTTTTATACGGCCATATCTGTCTCTAATGTCCCAAATGTTGATCAGATTTGTGTTAATATTAGTGTGTGATCAAACCAGATTGAACCAATAGTAGTTTGATTGTACAGATGAAACTGCTGGTAAAAGGATCAGAAATGACCGTATGCCAGGTCTAATAATTTTCTTTATTTGATGCGCTCAGATCTGTAGTTGAAAAATCAAAAAGAAACAACATTTCCAAAGCACCCACCAACTATTATTTCCCAGCATTTTGCCATAAACTCACTCCACAGCACTCTAATGTATTTTTTTAGAAGGCTTGTTTGCATGTCATCTGAGATTGTGTGATTAGTGTGTGTGTGTGTGTGTGTGTGTGTGTGTGTGTGGCCACCCACCTTCATTCCATCCCTGCGCTGGTGCAGCAGCCACCCTGCTTTGTGGAGATAAGCAGAGTGACCCTGTCTGAAGGTCTGAAGGTCACCCTCAGATCCGTCTGCTCTGGGTTTTCCTCTGCTGGCAGCTACGGCAAGTAAACTGATATAATGTCTATGTACAAGGTGTGTGTGTGATCAGTGTGAGGGCACCGTGATGGATGAGGTGGCCAATAACAGCCAGCAGGACATTATAAATGGCCGCAGATTAACAGAAATATTGCTGTTATCTGTGGACCATAATCATAGCCACAATGAAGTGATCTTTAGTGGGGATACACAAAGACATTTATCATACACGTGTGGAGCAGGGTGGGGCCACAGCAGTGCGTGTGTGTGTGTGTGTGTGTGTGTGCACGCGTGCTGCATGGTTGTGTGACCGCGTGATGGAGGTTTAAATGAAGATGTACTGTATCTGCTCCAGTACAGTTTTCTCTCTGTCTCTCTCCGTCTGTTTCTGCCTCCTGACTCTTCTTCCATCCATCTCCCTGTCCTCCCACATTCATTCTCTCTTTCTCTCTTTCTCTCTCGCTCTCTCTCTGTCTCTATCTGTCGCTCTCTCTCTCTCTACACACACACACACACACACACACACACACACTTTCAGTTAATTTAGATGGAACATTCAAGAGCACTCACTTCTGACCCACATTTTCAGGCGGTCATCCAGCAGACAGAGAATGAGGTAGAGACTCTCTCTCTTTCTCTCTCTCTCTCTGTATCCTTTTATTCTCTTATCCATCTCTTTCTGCCTCCCCTCTCTCTTTCTCTTGCTGTTTTCCCCATTTTTATTTACTCTTTCTATCCTTTCTTTCTCTTTGCTTTCTCTCTCTGCCATTTTTATCTTTCTTACTCCCTTCTCTATCTCTTTCTTTTTCTCAATTTTTGTGTTCTTCTTTTTTCGTTCTCTCTCTCTCTCTTTCTCTCTCTCGCTGTCTTTTCTTTGTACCCTTTTATTCTTTCTCTCTTCAAACTCCTTCTGTCTTCCATCTCTCTTTCTCTTGCTCTTTTTCCCCTTTTTCTTTACTCTTTGTATCTTTCTCCCGCCTCTCTTTCTCTTTACTTTCTCTCTCTGATGTTTTCATTCTCCCTCACTCACTCTCTCTCTCTCTCTCTCTCTCTCTCTCTCTCTCTCTCTCTCTCTCTCTCTCTCTCTCTCCCCCACACACACACAC
>JBBIGB010308408.1:0-10950 GCA_037577075.1 Alestopetersius hilgendorfi | reverse complement strand
TGCTAAAATATCAAGGTGAAAGTCATCATAGCTTGCGTAGTATAGGCCCAGCTCCCAACCCAACTTTGTGAATAGATTAACGGCGAGTCTCACGTTAAAGGCCCTCCACTATAAAATACATATATAAAATATTCTCAAAGGCTACCAAACAGTACAAGTACCTTTTTATTCCATGAATGCTAATTAAATTCTTCTTTTCCAGTTTAACGTGATGGAACCTGTTTGATCACATAGGTTAGCAAAATAATGTTAATAATAATATATTGTTTTTAACAAGTGTGTACCCATGTGACACAATATCAACACATTATTCTCTTAAGATACTGCAAACAAATTAACAAAACATGCTCAAACCAAACTGTGTTAAGTAAAAGTGGTATATATAATATCAAAACACTGTCAAAGTTTAGAATCCACCATAGTCCTTATGCAAAGCTGGATACAAAAAGAGACAATTTTGAATTTATTTACCGTAAAGTTTTCGATGTAGGTAATTTAAGTCACTTCAAGACCATTCCTAAAAGCTGAGAGTTCCTAAACTTTTGACAGAAATTCAGTAATTCAATCACATTTGACACAATGGAGGATTTGTCAGCTGGGCACTGAAAGTTGTGGCTAGTAGGTAGTGGCTCTAATCGGGTAAAATGCAGGCTCCCAGGATCTAAGAGAATTTTCTGTCTTGTTAAGGAATCTGGAGCTGCAGAAGTCTTCTAGACGAATCAAATAAAAAATTAAAGCCAAGCAATTTACTGGGAATGGTTGTCAGTGTGTGTGAGTTTGTGCTTTTCCGTGACCGGTGTGCTGAACAGCAGGACTGTACCGGTCAGTAGTCGTCCTATTGTAATCTTTTTATATTGATGAAAGGGACTGAAGTGGAGCTGATAAAGGGTTGAACTGGGCAGCAGCAGTTTGGCTAGTGAGTGAGTGACTGTAAACTTACAAAGTGCACCGATATCAGAGGCGTTCCTCATAATATGACCAATGAGGGCAGGTGGAAGTAGGTGGGTCAAGGTAGTTTCATGGTCATAGAGAATAGCCTATAACAAAAACTCATAAAGCTGTTCAGCAAAGTGTTTGGAACAGAACCATTTGGGTGATTGATAAAAAGTAAAATTAATAAATGAATTACTAAACAACCATTCCTAATTACTTTAATGTACTACATTATTTGCAAATGCTAGCTGCTTTTTCCAGTGAGTGACAATATTATCACAAATGGGACAATAAAAAACACTTTAAGAACATTCATTTTGGAGTAAAATTTGAGCAGCCGTAACTAATCAACTCTTTCTGTTATTCTGCTTTTCACACACTGCTGTCAGAAATCAATCTCATTTAGAACTCGTTTTTACTCTTAACACTGTTCTTTTAGCTGCAGTGATCACTGCCTGTGAACCAATCAACTTATGACCCAATGAAAAATTCTGTAGGAGGTTCCGATTCTAAAGTTACATTTGCAAGTCGACAATGAAACAAACAGGAAAATGTTTCAGAAAACCTGTTGAAACAGAATGTTAATCAATGTAACTAATTATGAGGCACTCCTGTAACTGTGTCATACATTTAAATAGAGCAGCTAAATAACATCTAACACACCTGTGGAGGTTTTTAGCACCAAAAAAAGATTAATTTCCTTTACTGTTCCTTACACTTCCAATGGGATATTTGTCTACTGACACATTAAGGACCACGCAATTATCTGGTGCCGTTATTTGCGGAAGTTTTGTTGATCTTGTTTGTCTGCCCTAGTCGGCTCGACAGAAATCCTCAGAAATCCCAGCAAGCTCTTCACTCCCATTGTCTCTCCACAGTCTGTACAGAGTGGGATGCAGCCAGGTGAGGCTCAGGGGTGAGTGTGTGTGTGTGTGTGTGTGTGTGTAATGACAGACTGCTGCAATGGAAAAGATGCCAGCTCGGCTCCAGGAATAAAAGGGAAGCACGTTCCCAGACAGCCTTTGCCCAGACTGCAAAATGATGTTCGTGGATATCACAGATTTCTGAGCCTGACATTGGTGGCGCACTTGCAGTAGAAATGGTTGAAAGTAGAGAAAGACCAGTATCTTATACATTCTCTCTCTCCTTCATCTGTGATGTGACCATAGCAGACATGTCTCAAGGCAACACATTACATTTCACTCGCAGCCCTATAGGCACAATATGGCCCTCACAACATGGCTATATTTAGGCTCCAGGCAGCATCAGATCAGGTTTTTTGTTCCTTCTGTAATTGCATGGTCAGACATGCTGTTGCCGTGCAATTGTGAAAATTAATGCACCAGAGCATGAATGTTCATAAAATATGCACACGAGTACATATTTGGCTGTTCAGTTGTGATACAACATGAAGTGGCAGGCAATAATGAAGTACTGACTGACTTCTTTGTTTTCTGACAGATGACTGCAAATGCGATCCTTCCATACACTGTAAACGTAAAACAATTAAAGCAACAAAGCTGGTAGAATATACAGGTTAAGGTTTACACATACACCTGCATGACAGTGCTGGACTGGCCATTGGGCATACCAGGCATTTGCCCAGTGGGCTGATGGTAAACTTGGGCCAGCGCTGACTGAACATTTCCGTCAAGCTTCAAACAGGCTCAGAAAATGCATCTGCTCAAAGGGCCTTTCCTTAACCCTGCTCAAGTTGCTTCCATACTTATCCAAAATTATTGAAAGGGCAGTTTTCAAACAGGTCTCAGCTTTCCTCTCTCGGAATTGATCCAAACCAATTTGGTTTCAAGAGTGGCCACTCAACTGAAATGACTCTGCTATCTCTGACTGAACCCATAAAATCGGTCAGAGCAGCAGCTCAGTACTCAGTTCTAATCCTTCTGGATCTGTCTGCTGCCTTTGATACAACTGACCATAGCATCTTCCTATCCCTTCTCCCAGATATGGGCATTTCAGCCAGAACTCATTCTTGGTTCAAATCTCTGGTCATTCATTTAAGGTATCATGGTTGGGATGAACACCACCATCCCATCAGCTGCTTTCTGGAGTACCCCAAGGCTCAGCACTGGGGCCCCTACTCTTTACATTTTGCACCACCTCCTTGGGCTCGATTATCCACTGTCATGGCTTCTCCTATCACTGCCATGCAGATGACCCACAGCTGTGCCCGTCCTTCCTGCAAGACGACCACACTGTCTTAGCACACATCTAGTCTTGTCAATGAGGATCACCACCCACAACTAAACTTTGCTAAGAAGAAACTACCATCAAACCTCCTATACAGGGGCATTGGAAGCATTTTTAATGTGAGGGAGGCGCATCGGTCAATGCTTGGGGTCGGGGTTGGGCATGGGGTGGGGTTTGGGTGGGTGGGTGTATGGGTTGCTGCGTGTGTGCAAAGTCTCGAGTCATTTTAGGTGGTGGGGGTGTTTGGAAACTGCTGTTGAATCTTGAATCTTTCGCAAAAGAATCTATTCCACTTAATCGATAGGAGAATACAGGCCACTGGAAATCCTTGTTTGCCTCCAACTCTTGCCGAGAGACAGATGTGGTCAGAGATGGATAGCTAGTCATCAATCATGACACCCGGGTTTCTCACCACATTGGATGGGGTGAAGAGCAAAGAGAGTGCCACTGCCATTCAATTTGAAATAATTTTAGAAATTATTTGTTTGAACCCCCCCCCCCCCACACACACACACACACATTTAACATGAAGTTTTAGTTCACATACTGCTGTTTTGCGAAAGAATCTATTCCACTTCATCAATAGGAGAATACACACACCATTGGAAATCCGCTCCGGGTTTGCCTCCAACTCATCGCATGCAGGTGAAGTGACTCGCCAGAGCATAGACAGGGTGCTCAAAACTGTTGAACATTCATTTAAACTAAGCACACTGCCAATCACACTTCACTTCCTCTTGATTAAGCTTTCACCCTTCTTGCATCTTTTAGCGCTTAGATCTCTCATCTTATTCTCAAACTGAGCTTGAGAGGTTTCCTCAAATTGTAAGATGTCTTAGATAAAGGTGTCTGCCAAATTAGAGAAATGTAATGGTATGCCAGAATTTATAGGTTGAAAGGTAGAAAAACACCCTGGACAGGTCATCAGAGGTCAGACATACAGATAAATACACTCACATACACACCACAAAGCAATTTAGCATCTGCAGTTCACCTCACATACATTAGGACTGTGATAAGAAACCTCAGCACCTGGCAGAAGCACTAACCTGGATTTAAACCCAGGATCTTCTTGCTATGAGGCAACAGCACTACCGACTTTGCCCCATCAATATCAAAGAGCACTCATTCATGGATGGCAACAAAGTAACAGTTGGCTACAAAACTATCAAACTCACCTTGGCTGATTTTGTGCACTTGTACCAGTTGGTTGTTTGCTTTTATATCAGCAACAAAGGTTTAACTGGAAAACTACAACAAAGACGACCATGGTGAGTAGGATAAAGAACCCATATCCTACATAACTTTCTATTGAAGTTATTCAATAGAAACCAGTAGAACATATGAAATACTGGGAAGTCATTTTTAATCAATGTCATTTAGGTGTCAGTTCATCTGTCACTAAGAAAACTGCAAACTATGAGAGTTGCCAGTTTCACAAACTCCGAAGGAAGAAATTATTGAGCGATACTAGGAGAAAGTGTTGAATATATTTTAAGCATTTTTCACTCAATTCTATTAATTAGTTTGCGCTTATTCCACTCAGCAGTCACATACAGCATTCTGTGAAACTGTGCTTTGCAGATGCTGCAGGAAGGCCTTTGTAATTATCAGTGGCTCATGTGGCGAGTGGCCATCACAGATATGACATTGCTTAGCCTTGAGCACACCCATATTGATTCATTTTCTAAGAAATGAAATGTCAATAAAACAACCAACTGAGCAGTGAACCAACATGCAATAGGTTATACTTTTTACAAGAGGCTCTGATTTCCATTCCTTCTTCATTTATATTTGTGCCAAACAGCCTGGCAGGTGACTGGAGTGCATGGAGTCTACAAGCTATGGAGCTCCACACTGCCATTGGAAAGTGAAGTAATAAGAATGTGATGTTGGGTGCATTGGATTGTAATTGGTTCCATTAAATTCAGTGGGGAAGATGTGACATCTGACGCATCAAGGAGGCGAATGATATCATGTAGTGGTTCAGGTTAGGGTTGGTATGTTGTTTTTTTTTTCTTTCAACCCAACAGAACATCTGCTGAACCTGATGACCATCTATGGGGGCTTTCATTAGTGAGCACCGAGAGCTCTGGTTTCTCTCATGGACTTCAATTACTGCTGTAAATGGAAAACAAACTGAACCGATCTGGAATCTGTAGAGATGTGGGCAGGGTGCTGAATCTGTCGAGATGTGGGTAGGGTTGCTGAATCTAGATTGAAATTCACTCTTCTCCACCATTCCACCAGGTCAATATTTGTCATAGCATTCTCCAGATGTGACTAAGATTTCTGACTGACGTTGCGTGAGTCAACCTTTCCTGTCGTAGACATACAGGCTAGTGAAAAGAAAAAAGAAAAAAAAGAAAACAGGACAAAAATGCAATCTTTGTGCATTCTTCATTCCCCTCTGCTTTCTGCTTCTGCATCTCTCCACCGTTTGCCGAGGATTGATAATCACCACGGTCCATCTCCTGGGACGGCGACTGGGTGAAAAAAAGTGCGCAGCAACAAATAGAATTGTGATGTGGTGGGCTGCACATCCTTCTGGCAACTCTTCCCAAGGTCAAACCTTTCTCTTTTTTTTGTCTGTTGTGGAAGGAGAGAATTACTCTTAGGTGACTGATCCCTTTATCCTCAAAGCCCCAGAGATGTTAGAGTTTTGGATGGTGCATTAAGGACCTCACAGTCCTAGTGAGGGATGGTGGACCTGCCAGGGTGTGATGACCTGTCTGGCCTCAAGAAAAGTGCTCATCAGTGCTTAACAATGGTGGCGATGATGATGATGATGATGATGATGATGATGATGATGATGAAGATGGTGATGACTGCATATTTCCTTCATTATTATGTTAAAGACTAATTCATTTCCATGGTTACATCTCCTTATTAACAAAATAATAGGATCTGGAGACCCACAGCTAAGAATTGCAAAAAGATAATGCCTGAAAATGACTGTGGTTTATTTATTTGTTTATTCATTTTTTTTAGGTGCAATCCGGTGGTAATGCTTTTATGTCACATTAAAAGATTCTTTATGTTTATATTAAGACTTTTTACATCACTGGGCTCAAAGCACTGAAGCATCACATAGAAATAGAGAGAAAAAAACACTAAATTCTTATTGCTGAGTCAAATGGACAATTGTTATTGTCACATATAGGTAGTCATTGCATCCCATGCAGTTTTCTCTGCACTCTGGGATACACAGAAACATGAGTGATGTGTATCAACAGTTCAGAGATTACGAAATAAAAGAAAAAAAGCTGTAATTAGCCGAATGGGTCTGTGCTGTCTATTGTATGACTATATACACAGGCTTGGGTTCACGATGGGTTCAACCGACAACTAAGCAGTACACTGCTGGAAAAAGATGCATCATTTTATATTAGTTGACCCTTATGTCTTTATGTGGAACACGGTATTGTATATAACAAATTATAACCCTTTCATTGTTATCACTAATTACATTGTATACTAAATCTAATCTTATGTATATTTGAGGATTTAAAAGATGTAACTCTATTTCTGTATTATGAAAACAAGTCTCTACTACACTCTCTAAAGTGTGTTGGTGGCTTTTGACATATTAGCTCTATAAGAAGCATTTCATTCACTCTAGCAAAACTGTGCAAAAGTACAGTACTGTAGAAATGAAAAACTGTTCAGATGAGCAGTGAGTGTTTTAACATTAATATTACTAAGTTTCAAATGAAACTAAAAATAAAATATACATGTAACCTACAGTAACTAGTGATAAATCTTATGGATTACTGTATTACTGTAGTTTCATCAGAAATCAGTCCTTCATTAAATTAAATCAGGAGCTGCTGATGGAGCTTTACAAATCCAAACAACGGCTGGAGGAACCGAGGAGGAACCTGGAACCGACCCTGTGTTCTCCTCACCAGCTCACACAGTATCAACTACTTTTACTAACATAACTAATCCTGATACTTTTACTGCTTTCTTGTTTGTTTGCATTTATTCCAATGTCAAGTTTGCTAGCAGAAAGACACTTTATCACAAGCGGAGAAAACAATTTGCCTATGTGCCTTTTGCACAATTCTGTACTTGGTGACAAACAGGAGGAGATGCAACTGGCAGCGCAGTCTAATGGATTATTACTATCTTAAATTAAATTAAATAGTAAGACGATCTTCAAAAAAATCATTTTGTTAACTTCAAACATCTCTTACCAGCTCATGCTGGTAATCATACCTACTTTTTTCACTGATAGGGTTGCCAAGTCAAACAAAATCGCAAACCAAAGCTCTGCTTAAAAGCTCCCCACTAGAAGTTTTCTCCTGTGACAATATTTTCAAACTAGTCTATTTTGAAGGGGAAAACCTGGTATATCCTGACAGCAGGTGTGCAGGCTGTACCACATGTTCCACAGCATCATTAATAAAAACTCCAACACAAACTGTGCTCCTACTACTGCTAGCTGGAGACTCCTGCCCTCCAGACCAGTCCAACCTCCACTGGCAATGGAGCGCCTGCATTTGCTGCCCACCCTCTAACCAGACTGCTTCTCACACAGACTCCAGCAGAAGCTTCTGCAACTAATTACGGACTCCAGCTGATCCTACCTTTGCCACCCAGAGACTCTACTGCTCATATGTGATTTGTGAGTTTGCACACTTTCTGCTCTTATTTTTAGTCATCTTCCTATTTTAGTCATCTTTTATTCTCTCTCGCTGTCTGGTGATGAACAGAGGAGTAATAGTTCCCTTTTTGAGTCTTGGTTCCTCTCAAGTGGTCGTCCACCAGCTTTAGGGAGTTTTTTCATCGTATCTGTTGCCCTTGATTTGCTAGAGCTTCGGACCCAGATTCTGTAAAGCTGCTTTGTGACAATGGCAGTGGTAAAATTCTCTACAGGGGGTCCTCGGGCTACGACAGGCTCGACATGCAGCGTTTCGAGGTTACAATGCTGACTCCCATAACTACTTTGGTAGCATCCCCCAGAAGATTACGCAGTAACACACAGAGTGAGGGAGGGAGTTGGTGTCCCCAAACATGCTTGCCTACGCCATTTTGCACTGTTAACAGTGCATTTTTTCTGTTACAGTAGTACAGTGTACATTTATGCCCTTTTCCTTTTTTCGGTGGCTTAGTTGTATTTTAATGATCTAGATTATGATTTTACAATTGTGTTCGGATAAGTAAATACTTAAGGCTATGCTGTGTTTCAACTAACATTAAAATTAGGGTTATATAAATATATATGAAACTGACTGCTCAAGAAAATTAATGATTGTACCTAGCCACCTCTCCTATAGTGTCCTGCCAACTTTTAACATGAAGAACTCCTGTAGTGTTTAAATCTCATGCGTGGATGGAACCATAGTATACAATATTAAGTTCTATTAGAAATTTAATTGTTGACAAGTAGTTCCACTGTGTCTTTAATCATGAGTTGAGTCAATGTAATAAAGGAGTGCAGCATAAGGTTAATAGCAGTATTTAAGATATGTTGGTATGTGCTAGGCTCGTTTTGCTAGGCGTGGTCAACTTGTGCTTGTGCTTTTTGTGATGGGCACGTTTGTGTAGGGGATTGTTACAACATACTCACTCATTCATTCATGCTGTTACATCATGATTTCAGATAAAACTCAAAGAAAGGCTTTAATTCATACCCATATCAGAAGCTTCTGTATTTGCATTTAGGATCGCGCTAGTCTGTATATTTGAACAGCTGTGATGTCTAAAATGTTGGGCAATATGCCATGATTTTTTTAGAGCTCCTGGTCTTACTCACTGCTGTATCATAGCACTTGCCTAAGCAAGAAGTGGACAAAGTGAACGTGTTAAAAGTAGCTACAGGGAACTGCTCAGCATTAGTGGATTCACTGTAGGGCTCTTCACAGAAAGCCTGCGCTGGAGCCGAGTGTTTAGAGTAATCAGGCAGGCAGAGAAGATAAGAGAAAGTCTCAAGGCTGGTCTGTGCTGCCTACTAGTCTAGGATTGAGTCATGAGCCTTCGACATTTAGCCACAGATCAAGCTGGTTTCTCTTCACCCATTGCTGCTGGAGTGCCGGGGATAAAGGTTATGAAATCACACTACAGCCGCAAACTAATTGTAAATTAATTAGAAAGATCATTACCCAGAATACAGAGCCTTCAAAGAATCTCTTTTCTACATGCAATAAAATAATGAGCCTGCATTAGCATGAATATGCCCTCCTTTCCCATTCTCTCTCTCTGTTTTTCGCTCGCTCTCTCACTCACAAACACACCGTTTATATAAGTGTAAACCATTCACCTAATGGAGAGCTTTTGTATTTTAATGACAATGAAACAGCTATCATGTAAAACTAGGTAGTTCTCTATTAGCCAGATAAACATAAGCACTCTATAAAGAAAATGTATTATTATTATTATTATAAAATATTAGGAAAGTATTCTGGAAGTGTGGCAAGTGAATGGCATTGTACAATTTAGTTCTAAATTACACAAAAATCCAATGGTTTCATTTAATAAGATGAAAAAGACAGTCAAGAATCACATATTTGATATATTAGTTGAAGTGGAAAACACACCTGGATTTGAAGGACCCAGTAAAACAACAAGAAGAACAATTGCTTACCTTTCAAGACCAGGTTTTGATTTATTTCTAGTTAATTGAGATGTAACAGTAAAGATGGTTCTAGTTTGTTACTTATTCTACAAAACTATCAGTTAATGAGATATAAGCTCTGTCCTTTATAAGCTTAATGATATAATTTCTGTCCTTTATAAGCTTAATGATATAAACTCAGTCCTTTATAAGCTTAATGATATCAGCTCAGTCCTTTATAAGCTTAATGATATAAGCTCTGTCCTTTATAAGCTTAATGATATAAACTCAGTCCTTTATAAGCTTAATGATATAAACTCAGTCCTTTATAAGCTTAATGATATAAGCTCAGTCCTTTATAAGCTTAATGCTATAAGCTCAGTCCTTTATAAGCTTAATGATATAAGCTCAGTTCTTTATAAGCTTAATGATATAAGCTCTGTCCTTTATAAGCTTAATGATATAAGCTCAGTCCTTTATAAGCTTAATGATATAAGCTCTGTTCTTTATAAGCTTAATGATATAAGCTCAGTCCTTTATAAGCTTAATGATATAAGCTCAGTCCTTTATAAGCTTAATGATATAAGCTATGTCCTTTATAAGCTTAATGATATAAACTCAGTCCTTTATAAGTTTAATGATATAAACTCAGTCCTTTATAAGTTTAATGATATAAACTCAGTCCTTTATAAGTTTAATTATATAAACTCAGTTCTTTATAAGCTTAATGATATAAGCTCAGTCCTTTATAAGCTTAATGATATAAGCTACGTCCTTTATAAGCTTAATGATATAAACTCAGTCCTTTATAAGTTTAATGATATAAACTCAGTTCTTTATAAGCTTAATGATATAAGCTCAGTCCTTTATAAGTTTAATGATATAAGCTCTGTCCTTTATAAGCTTAATGATATAAGCTCAGTCCTTTATAAGCTTAATGATATAAGCTCTGTCCTTTATAAGCTTAATGATATAAGCTTTGTCCTTTATAAGCTTAATGATATAAACTTTGTCCTTTATAAGCTTAATGCTATAAGCTCTGTCCTTTATAAGCTTAATGACATAAGCTCTGTCCTTTATAAGCTTAATGATATAAGCTCAGTCCTTTATAAGCTTAATGATATAAGCTCTGTCCTTTATAAGCTTAATGATATAAGCTCTGTCCTTTATAAACTTAATGATATAAGCTCTGTCCTTTATAAGCTTAATGATATAAGCTCTGTCCTTTATAAGCTTAATGATATAAGCTC
>JBBIGB010308384.1:0-10951 GCA_037577075.1 Alestopetersius hilgendorfi | reverse complement strand
GAGTACAGATACGGATACAGATAATTCATATGTTTAACAGATACAGATACAGATAATGCTGTACTCGCTCATCCCTAGTAAATAGACAGTAGAAGGCAGTAGAGAGCAGTAAAGAGGTTGTAGGAGCAGTAGATGGCAGTAAATAGGCAATAGATTGCGGTAGAGAGACAGTAGGGGGCAGAAGAGGCGAGTAAAGAGGCTGCAGGGGCAGAAGAGGGCAGTAGAAAATAGCAAAAGACAGTTGGAAAGTGAAGGGGACAGTTTAGAGTAGTAAAGATATAGTGGGAGGTAAAGAGAAAGCAGAAGCAGTAGAGGGCAGTAAATAGACAATAGAAGACAGTAAAGAGCAGTAGGGGGCAGTAGAACTTTTCACTCTCCGACTCAAGCAGTAAAGAAGATCTGAGCTGTTTACTAAAATCGCAGTACTTCTCTCTGACCAGAAACTCCATCAGAAACGCAGGAAAACATGGCCACAACGATCAGCACGCAGCGGGGACAGGTGGGGACGAGTCTCGGACAGTTACTTCACAGCCAGGCTGGTGTTGTCCCTGCAGGAGGAAAATAAGGACTGGAGTAAATGAGTGATTCATGCTAACTGTAGCTAGCGCTAGCACTCGGCTATTCAGACGGACCAGCTAAACTTCAGGAGTACAGTCCGTCTGACAGTCACTCGTACTCATTCTTTCTATAAAACCTTTGTGTTAGATGTACACGTTCCACATGTCGTAGTTACAAAGAGCGTCATTCGCGCATTTTGCCCGCTTTTGTGCGGCATGTTCATGCTAACGGCTAATTGTTGCGCCTCTAAGCTAACAGCACCAAAACAAACTGTTTTACAGTAAACATGAACTAAAACGCATTTTTTCCTTTTTTAAAATTACATCTAACGTGAAGTAATAAACATTTAAGGTGAAGTAATAAAACTCGAATTAAATTCATGAACAAACGAGTTGCGCAAAAAGTGTTTTATACTGCTACTAATGTTTTGACTGTTTTTTTTTTTTTTTTTTTAAACACTGCCATTTTTAAACAGAACACTGCAACATGGCTTTGTTGACTCTAAAATATTTTCAGTTTGTTGAACTTCTTATCTTTGGCATACTGAGTAGGATAAATGAAAATATTTTAAACAAATGTTCCACTGTGACAGACTGCAAAGTGCCTAAACATACAACGAGCCAAGATAAAGAGTTCCAACCACTTAGCATTCAGCACCACCAGTATGCTGATCACCATCTGATCGTCTGTAATCATCTGTAATCATCTGCTTCTGTTTCTTCACTGGTTGAGGCTTTAAGATAGATGTGCTTTGTTATGTTTGAATGATTCATATGGAGCTTTTCTTTGAAACTGGTCAGGACAGAAAATAAGAATCTTCAGGAAGCCTGGAGAACTGTTCCTCACGAAAGTCAGGACCTTTGAAGCAAATTATGAAGATATGAGAGGTGGTGTATGGCTTTCACATAGTGCTGTATATAAAAATAGAAGTTGTTTTGGCATGAATAATAATAATAATAATAATAATAATAATAATACATTTTATTTGTCAGCGCCTTTCATGACTCTCAAGGATGTTTATTCTTATAAGTTAGAATAAGTTAGAATTTTTTACATAAAGTATATAGCCCAAAGAATAGTTGAGTTACACCTCTAGGAGAAAATATATTTCTCAAAGAAGCCTTAACAGCTAAATATATTGACAGAAGTTGCAGTGTTTAGTGTATTCACTCTATTCCGTTCTTTTCAGGAACTTTTTTTCTGATAAAATCTGCAGGGAGTTCACTTCCGACACAAAGTAAACTTTGTCATCTCAGCTATAAACACATTTACAGTAAAACGAGGCGGCATAGAGTACAAAAGCCACACAGAATACACATGTACAAAATGAACTATAAATATAATATCTAACATAGAAAGAAAAAATGCTATTCAGAGCAAGGTAGTTTTTTATCTTCTGTAAAACTGTGGAAATGTTGCACCAGCAGTCAAGTGAAATAAAATGGCTATTGGGTCTGCGAAAGATTTTGCTTGGAGGGTCCCTGTCCCATAAAAGTCTCCCTGTCTGTCAGGGCTGCACAATATAGACACAATATCTGTATTGCAAATGCACTGCTACATATTACAACTGCAGTTATTTTCAATATATTTAAGAGCCCATATCATCACTTCTCAGGAATTGTAAAGGCTAAGAGGATGTAAATATTTGCAGCCCTGTCCTCACAGTCCATATATGGAAACTAAGCTGCAAAAACAGCAAGTTTTCAAATCAGGTGTTGTGATGTCACTAAACAAAAATGTTGTAACAACTTTAACACAGTAACAAAATAGCCTGTGGTTAGAAAAAGGTAATGTAAGAATGATTTATGCATTATTGAGCTTTTTTGTTCACAGATCCATCGAATATCAGGGGATAAATGAAGTGTAAAATACTGGCCCTTTAAAAACACCTTGGCCAGTCAGGATCTTTATGGGCTAAAGATGATTATGACTTTTGTTGGATTACATAAAGACCTTGATTCTTCAGAACACCCAGTTACTCACTTGGGACTGTGATTGGTTATAGGCTGGATTTTTGATGGGCAGACTATTGGGAACACTATCATAAACACTGATAAAGTGCCTCAACAACAAAAAGGAAGTTAAAAGACCAGTTTCCATAGACTGTCCTCTCTCTTCATATGTGCAGGTGTACATTGGGGAGTTGCCTCAGGACTTCCTGAGGATCACCCCTACCCAGCAGCAGCAGCAGGTGCAGATGGACGCTCAGGCTGCCCAGCAGCTCCAGTACGGCGGCTCCATTGGAACAGTGGGTCGACTCAGCATCACTGTGGTTCAGGTACTTTGGATTTGAAGCAGTGGTCAAATTCACTATCCCAGCATTGTCCGAATGTATTACAGTATCAGATGATATTTGCATTTATATTAGTGATGTTTTAGCCCACCGTGTTGCTCTGTGCTAAGGGTGTTTTACACACCTGATATATAGCTCATCTGGACTAGACTACTTTGCTCTGATTTCTTCTTGTAAAACCACAGCAAAGAGTCATTTCACTTAGTGCTGTGAATGTTAATTAGGTGAAAAGCACATTTGCAGTAAGGAAGTAAAAGGTCATTATATATGAAACAGAGAAATGAAAATTAATTTAAAAAAATGCCTATTTTCATAGTGTAAACCCTAAATATGCCCCCAAAACTTATATTTTCTTTTTAACTCATTAGCCTTAAAATGTAAAGTTAAACCAGTATCACTACTGTTCAGTTTACACTGATCTCCTGCAGTGCTAGAATGTAAGTACCAATATTACCACTGTGTAGACTGTGCACAGTGCACGTGTATGTGCGTTTTCATTGGCATGAGCAGTTAAATGCAATAATAAATTAATTTAATTTATAGTAATAAAAATACAGGGCTTTAAGAAAAACACAAACACTTGATACGCTTCTAGAGGGGAATTCTGGGCAGCAGCCAATCAGCACAAAGGGAAAACATTATTGTGCTCGGATTCGCTATTTTCAAACATCTGAGAACAGAGATATTTTAGCAATCCAACACGCCTTTCTTTGTGTTTTTTTTTCCACAGTACGAAAACATTTCAAGTTATTTTTATATGGAAATGTAGCTGAATTTATGTAAATATTTATGTTTCTAAATGATATTTTTGTCTAAATTAGCAAAAAAATACAAACGTCCATATTGCTACAAAAATAAAAAGCTGTGACGTCTGGGCTTTGTCCGCCACGCCCCCTCGTCCTCGTGGAGGGTTTATGTCAGGACGCGGTGCTTTGCAACCCAACACAAGGATGAGGGGGCGTGGCAGACAAGGCCCGGAAGTCACAAAAGCAAAAAAAGTGCAGAATATATCTGCCTTTTCTGCACATGTGGGTGGGGATTAGTTTGGTTCTCTGAAATCACGACTGCTGATCCGCGTATAAGTGGAGGGTTACTCTATACCAAATAGAAAACCCCCATTACACTGCTTTTAGGCTTATTATACCATAAACATATTTTTTTGTTGTTTAGTCAAAATACCATAATACTGCTCATCATTTCTGTACTGATCCAGATGATATATCACCCCTCCTGATGTCAGTTGGTCATTAAGATGTTTCAAAAATTTAGATAAATTACAGAACAAAACAAGAAAGCTAACTAAATTAGATTTTGGATCCCTTAACCCATTAGAACCCATATCTCAGCAGATGTGTGTGACTTTGAAACACGGAGAGGACTAATCACTTGTGTTTTATTTGGTAATGAACATTTAATGTTTCCAAACTGTTAGATGAGTCACATGAAATTTGGGGATGATCTATTGCACTTATTTCATCTGTCCTAACCGGGTGGGGCTGCATGCATGGGTTATTGGTCAAAAAGCATCAAATATACTAAGACTTAAGCTTCATGGTCCCCGTGTGATGGAGAAAAAGTTGTGAAAGTTCCTGTTTGCAATGGAAGCCGGAGAGCCGCTTTCCCTCCTTTCCTTTTGTTGTGTATAAATGCTAATGGTATATGATTGCTGTTCTAGTGACATATAATTATTTTTATTATATTATCATCTCATATCACATTGCCTATTTTCGCTCTCTTGGAAAATGCTGCCGCCAAGAGAAAATCTTACATCATTCTCAGGTTCTTGCACTGACTTCCAGTTAAATACAGAACTGATTTCAAAGTTTTCCTCATCTTGTAAAAGTCACTCAGTGTGTCGAGCCCCAAGTACATCTCTGATATGATTGATGTTTATAATCCTGGCAGGAGCTGGTCAGCTATTGGTAAAAAGAAGTGAAACTAAACGTGGGGAAATGGTGTTTATCCACTATGCTGTTCAACCCTCAATATCAGATCTGCCCCAGCTGTAGCTTTTAAAAGCTGTCCTTGCTGCCTCTGCCCATCTCCTCATCATTTATTTATGAACTTAAGTGATCATTTTTTATGCTTCTCAATTATTAATTGAATTGTTTTCTTACATCTTCCAGGCCAAACTTGCTAAGAACTATGGCATGACACGAATGGACCCCTACTGTAGGATCCGCCTCGGGTACGCTGTGTATGAAACTCCCACCGCCCACAACGGAGCGAAAAACCCCCGCTGGAACAAAGTCATCCAGTGTACTGTTCCACCAGGAGTGGACTCCTTCTACCTAGAGATTTTTGATGAGGTTAGAAGTGACATATTTATAACAGAGGAAAATATTTCTTGCTTTCTTAATATTCAGAGACATCAACTCTTGATGAGCTGCACAGATCAATGCTGGCAGCACAACAAATGGTAAATTGTCATCATATGGCAAAACAATTTCTAATATGGAAGTTCCCCTAGTTTGTGTTGATGCTTGAGGTGTCATTTTTTTTATCATTAAAAAATGTAATGAAAGTGACCACTACCAAAGAATCTTTTATTTTAGATGTTAGAAACAAACAGAAAAATCAAAAGATCTTTGAACCCAGGAGAAATTTCAGTATAGTCCCACAAGTGGGTGGGGAAAACACCTCAGAGCGCAGCTGTGTGTGTGTGTGTGTGTGTGTGTGTGTGTGTGTGTGTGTGTGTGTGTGTGTGTTTTACACTGTTTTACACTTTTATTTGTTGAAAATGTTTTTTATTTATATAAACTGTATTTTAAGGGCTACAATAGCTAAAATGTAGCACCATATCTTTGTACCACAAAGTGAAGAAAAGCACTCCTCACAAAATTGAACCAGTTTGTCCTGTGTTGATCTTCAGAGGGCGTTTTCCATGGACGACCGCATTGCGTGGACACACGTGACTATTCCCGAAAGCTTGCGTGAGGGCAGCGTGGTGGATGAGTGGTTCAGCTTGAGCGGCAGGCAGGGCGACGACAAAGAGGGCATGATCAACCTTGTCATGTCCTTCGCTGTGAGTCTAAGTTTCAGCCACTGTGATTAGGGGTGTAACAATACAGTCGACTTGGTTTGATAGACGATTCAGGGCTCACTATATCTTCAACACAGTACTGAAAACAGTATTCTCACAAGAGTGAAATTTCAATAAAGAAAAATGATGACTGGTAAGAGAACAGTTGAAACAGTAATGAGATTACAGCTGGACAGCGGGCTCAGAATGTGCTGGGCCAGGTTGTTGATCAGCAGTTATTTAACACTGCATATAGATCAAATATAATAATTAATACTATTTAAAAAGGACTTTTGGGTTGCGACATCACA
The DNA here is from genome assembly GCA_037577075.1 of Alestopetersius hilgendorfi. NCBI lineage: Eukaryota > Metazoa > Chordata > Actinopteri > Characiformes > Alestidae > Alestopetersius > Alestopetersius hilgendorfi. The sequence goes on along the minus strand of JBBIGB010308384.1, from coordinate 4,767 downwards.
ATACAGGCACTTTTCCATTGGAGTACAGGAACTGTACTTTACCTGAACCGTATTGTGATGGTACGAAACGTGCAGAGGCTTTGACTTTCCAGTGTATCTCAGCCTGCTTACAATGTTTTTGACACGCAATTTTCTCTACACACAGTTCATGGGCAGTCATTCCAAAACCATGTCCATGGAGTTAAACCAGCTGACATTTTTTTCTGTCATATTAACAGCTTTGTTTTTTTAAATGTGCTTTTTATGTTTATGCTCTTGTTTATGCTCAAGTTTTTTCTCTGCTTTCTTTTGCCATTTGATGAACACCTAAGCCAGCTAACCTGTTAGCAATCTCTTGCTGTTCTGTTAAGAGAAATTTGTTAGCATCATAGAAAACTCCCACTGAAATTTATCGTCAGCCCAAACAGGGCTTATACTTTGTTGACTTCCCGGTTGTTACTTTGTATTGTTATTTTTCATGTTTGTTTGTTTGCACGAACAGAATTGTCTATTTTAACCAGTCAGAAAGCAGTGGTGCAGTAAAAGTACGTCTCGTTTCATGTGTTTGTGGTATGGTATGGTTTCTTATACCAGTGGAAAAGCGCCATATTTTGACGCCCTGTTACACCCCTAACTCTGTTTGCAGTATCATGATTTCAGTGGTAAGAGCAAGGACTGTATGAGTATCGTGTGAACTACTTTTTTCCCCTTTGCTTAAAGTCTATGCCAGCAGGGATGATGATGGCGACACAGCCGGTGGTTCTTATGCCTACCGTATACCAGCAGGGGGTTGGCTATGTGCCAATTGCAGGTGTGTACACTCATGATGCGCACTTCAAACTGTTAATTTGTCATTTTAATGCTTTTTAAATTTGCTGACAGTATTACAACATTTCCACAAGAGAAGCTCAGGTTTTAGTAGTGATTAGTAGTAAATTCAGTATTACTGCTGTATTACTGTTGTAGAGACATAGTAATAAATTACAAAGGTAAAGTTTTCCAGTACATGATCAAAAACAAGAACTGCCAGGAACAATCTGAGCATTTCTTGTTCTAATTTCGTTTTGTACCTTCTTGAGACAGACGGGACAGTTGCTTAAACCACTTTAGTGTCTTATGGATTTTTTGGAAATCCCAGTGAGGAAAGTGTTGTAAGAGTGAACCCTGCTGGGAAAAAGTCTCATACGGACACAAAAAAAAACATTAGCTGTGTTTCTAATGCAGTTTTTATTATAGCTTTATTATGGCCACTAAAACTAAGATCTTTATCCATGATCATGCCAACATGGGTTGATGTATTAAGTGCTCTGAATTCTGGAAGGGATATTGTTTTCTTGTTATCTTGTTTTTGTCTTTATTTAGTTAAAGAAATGTGTCAAAATGATAGGAAAAGTAGGGACAGCTCCAGCTCAGATATGCTAAAATATTTTAACCATGTAAATGTAATTTAACTTTGATAATTTATAGAGAATTTTCACTGTTAGAGATAACAGTGAGTCATACAGTGTCCAGAGATTGCTGAACATCTATCAGGTGCCGATTTAGGCACCATGCTAATGACACAGGTCAACAGGTGTTTTTCATGGTAATTTCAAATTTGTGTTTAGTTTTTCCCACACGTACAGCTTTTGTGATGCAGCTAGTCATATATTGCATTCTAGTTGGTATAATTAACATATAATAATAACATGCTGAGCGTTTTTGAAGAAACAGTGGTGACTGACTGACACTGATCATTATATCCATACCACAGTGCCTGGATGTGGCATCGATATAATAGCTGACTTCGCACTGAAAATATTGAAACAGTTACTTGATTGGTGCCTGTGGTTTAATAAAAACTGCATGCAAGTCTATTGCAAATCTATTATTGCTCATAATTCTAAAAGTTGATGTACTGAAAGTAGATCAGAAATCAGCATGAAAAACTGGTTTAGAAAAATGTGTTGTGGTTTCTAATGATTGCAAAAAAAGAAATTGTTGACCGGTGTAATCTTCCTTTCCAAGCACTCATAATTGTGTTGCCCTTCCAGGTGTGCCAGGAGTGTATAATCAGGGCGTAGTGCCGATGGGGATGCCGGCAGTACCATCCGCTGTACCTCACAGCGCCCCCTGCAGTGAGGAGGACTTGAAGGCCCTTCACGATATGTTCCCCAACCTGGACAAGGAAGTGATTCGCACAGTGTTAGAGGCCCAGCAGGGCAACAAGGACGCTGCCATTAACTCCCTGCTGCAGATGGCTGAGGAGCTGTAACTCCACCTTTCACACTCCCATCACCCTGTAAATACACGCTCAGGCCCTCCGCATTTCATTCCTTATGAGATCCGCAAATATTCCCCACCAGTCACAAAATATTTGCTTTCATTTTGTTTGCAAATATATATATATATATATATAAAAGCTTCTGAGTCCATCTAGTCCAAACAGGAGGCTTGTTTCCTCCAGCGAGATTCGAAAAAAAACCCAACCAAACAGCAAACGCGTTTTGTAGCCATTTGTAAGCGAGTGTGTATTCCGGCCAGATCACGGCCTTAGCCATTGTTTCCTCCAACCAGTCTGATCTGTATATGTGTATCTGTGTCTCTGTTTGTGTTTGATCTACGCTCTTATCTGTATAAACATAGCTCTATATAAAAATACATATATATTTAATGGATTGTAAATTATTTTGAGGACAATTAAAGAGATATTACAGAATGTCAGATTTTAGAAAGGGTCTATAATATTGTGGGATGTGGGTTTGGCAAATTTAAGCTGAAGCAGCCAATGCAGCCAGTGATTTAATAGTTAAATGTTGGAACTAAATGACTGTTCTGATTATGTTGCTTGTTCACTGTTCTGCTTGACTCACTGAAGTCTTAATGAATATCTGAAATTTAACGTGGCATGTGTAATACACTGATCCGATTTCACATTTGTAAACAAGCACCACCACCTCCCAACAGCTGCATTATTTCTGTGGAGTTTTGACCTCAGTTTAGTCTCTATTCAGAGAGGTCATAGTGCCTTGCTGGGATTCCTGTCAAATTTTCACCCCTCTGTTCCACATGTGGATTAGCATAATCTGACCTCTGGGTTGTGTACAGAGGTCCGTCACCTGATTATGTTTGCAAATGTGAAGCTGGCCTGTCGCAGAATGCCAAAGGTTTTATTCAAATGGTTCATTTGTGTTGCAAATTTTGCTTTTACTTAAATTGATAATAATATTGGAGAGTTCCACACTCATTCTGTTTCTCTGTATCTTTCTTTTGATTGAGATTTTTGAGCTCACTGATGCTGTCATGGTACACACACACACACACACACACACACACACACACACACACACACACACGTTTTTGTGTATATCTGTATGTATATAACAGGCACACATATTTACATTACTGTGCAAAAGTTTTAGGTTTGCTTTTGCTTTTAATCACCTTGTTGGTGCAAAATACAGTCTGTCAAACATGCATATTAAGTAAGTAGATCAAATGAAAGGAATGGGAACATATGTTTTACTGCAAGTTCCCAAAAGTTCAAGGTGTTTTGATAAACGTGTTCCAACCACTCAGCATTCAGCACCACCAGTATACTGATCAGCGCCTGATCATCTGGAATCATCTGCACCTGTTTCTAAATTGGCTGAGACCTTAAGTTAGATGTGCTTCATGCAGGTCACAGTGTGCTTTAACGAACAAAAACCACTCTGAAACTGGTCAGGTTCAGGGACTGAACTGAAAATCTTTGAAAGCCAAGAAAATAAAGTCTGGATTTTTGGAAGCAAAATATGAAGAAAAGAGGGGTGGCTTAAGAGTTTTACACAGTACTACACACATACATAGGGTATACACAGCAGCTCACTTCTACAGCACATGTTCTACATCACAGACTGGAACCAGAGGACTATGGTGTCCATACTTCCTCCTCTCCCTATTCCTCAGACTTTAGGTTTCTTTCCTTCCAGCTCAAACCAAAGATAACAAGGAGTTTTCAGAATGTATATTTTAACATGGTATATTTTATAAAATGTTATATTATTACTTTATATATTGATACTGGTTGGTTTATGTAGTGGATAACGTCGCTGCCTTCCAGCAGGAGAGATGGGTTTAGTACCCACCCTGGGCAACCCATTATATCACACCAGGAAGAGTCTCTTAATTCTACAATCACCTGTAGCTGTGATACTCAAAAATGTAAGTCATTTTTGATTGAAGTGGCTGCCAAATAATGTCAATGTAAACATAAGCAGTAAAATCAGTATAGAAGAATAAAACTAAGTTTTAAAATAAGTCCTAGTGGGTAGGATACCTGTCTCAGGAACCTGACCAAGAGGTCATGGGTTCAAATCCTACCTCCAGCACCACCACAGGGTCCCTGAGCAAGACACTTAACCGCAAGTTGCTCCAGGGAGACTGTTCCCCTGTTATTACGGAGTGGAAGTCGCTTTGGATAAAAGCGTCTGATAAATGCCATAAATGTGAATGTAAATGATCTCGTGGTTTTCTTGTCAAACTGGTAGGAACCCATTCTAATGCTTTTTTGGCTCCAAAGGTGTTTAAGAGGTGACATCACAGTGAGGGGAGAACCTGGGTGTGGCCTTGATCACCAGCAGTGTCAGTAATACTAGCACAGGTGTTTATCTGTGTGATTTCCACTAAATAAAACTCTGATTAGACTTTAAGTGAAAGTGACCATTCTGTCATACGTGAACACACCACAGCACACAGTGTGAACAGCACAAAATTCAACCTCTGCCTTTAACCCATTCACCAAGTGAAGCAGGGGGCAGCTACGAACAC
>JBBIGB010308376.1:0-10951 GCA_037577075.1 Alestopetersius hilgendorfi | reverse complement strand
ACTTACAATAATGAAATACTAAAATGTTTTATTATCAATGTGATTGATCAGCTCTGTTTAGTTGTAATAAATCTTTTAATTGTGATTTGTGTGAATGTGCTGCAGGTCCACTCAGATTAAGACGTACTCATGGGACAACGCTCAGGTCCTGTTGGTGGGAAATAAGTGTGACATGGAGGACGAGAGGCTGGTGGTGTCTCAAAGAGGGAGGCAGCTGGCAGATCAACTTGGTGATATACTCACACCTTCATTCAACATTCAGAATACAATTAAAATAATCATGAATTAATTACCTAATAACATCATTCCTATTATCTGATCTTTGATTTCTTGTGTTTTAGGTTTTGAGTTTTTTGAGACCAGCGCTAAAGACAACATCAATGTGAAGCAGACATTCGAACGACTGGTGGACATTATCTGTGAGCGAATGTCAGAGAGTTTGGAGTCCGGAGACCCCTCAGTTACTGGGAACAAACAGGGTCCTGAGCTCACTGAACAGCCTCAGCGCTCACACCAGGATTGCGCCTGCTGAACACAACAGAGATACACACACAATGCATCCATTATAGCCCCACTAAACCCCCCACACCCACACCCCACAACAAAAAATAAAACATCTCATGACCACGAGATCAACCAAATACGGCGTTCATGCCAGGGTGAACCTTTTAATAAATACAAATAATGACTGTACACACATTTGACACACAGAATACCCCACAAACTGATCTCAGTGTCCCCAGACCAGTTCCAAATACCCCCAGCACCTAACATCCACCTACACATCCAACAATATCCCAAACTGGCCCCTAATATCAGTAATATCTCATAACACAAAATACCTCAAAATCAGCCCCTGCTGCACCCAAATCACTTCAAATACTCAGTCTGTGGTGTCCCTCTTACTATCCCGATCAATCAGAAATATGTGCAACATTTCATTTGTTTGTTTTGTTTATGTTGTAGATAATCAGGTTGTGAGCAGATGGATAATGGTGAGAGCAGTCAAGGTTTTTTTTTTCTGTTTTTGTACAGTGTGTGTCTGTGTTAAGATTAATGGTAAACGTTTATTATGAAGGAAAAAGATGTTTGGCTATTTTACCATAGTGATATTTATTGAATATTTATTGATATTTATAAAGAGCACGACTCTGCTTCGGGTTCTTAAAGGGACACAGCGCTGCTTTAGGTTCTGATCTCTAACAGCTTCTAAGATTTTGTAGTCCAGTGTGTGTACTGTGTGTGAAGCTACACACACCTACACACACACACACACACACACACACACACACACACACTGCGGTAGTGCTTCACTTGCATTAGAAAATACAGCTGTTAGAAAACACAGCTGCTTTGTTACAGTCCAGGTTTTGTTTTGTTTGTGAAGAGAAAAGTGTTGCTTGTATCGACCAGTCAGGTCCATCTCAACTTTATCTGTGAATTTTTAGACCAATACTGCACTGATATGCTGCTGAAGCATTACACACTGAAAACGTGTGAATTGAACATCAGTTAAATGAGTAATGAGCAGTATTATTTGCACTACACCTGTGTTTCTTATTTATTTCATATTTATTTGTTTATTTAATCATGAAGTGATCGCTGTTTCCTGTGTTATTGAAAGTGGAAGATTTCAGGTCATTGTTCAGTTGTTTTCCCGTCTGTATGCGTTAAAGTCACTAACATTCCTTTCCATTGTGCTTCTAATCCAAATATGGATTAAATTCTCTTTTCTTTCTCAGTCTTTATTACAGAACCGGTTCCATTTTTTGCATCAGATAATCACTATTACTGTATAAAATGCACCTGAAACTGTAAAAATGTTTTTGGTATGTTTTATGTCACGTTTTTAAAAAATTATTTAGAGTTACAAGCTCTGAAATAAGCAACATTCCTGCTGTTCCAAGTAAATTACCCCACGAGCAGAAAAATCCAGTTTATGGAGCTTCAGATTCTTATTCACTCGTGATACTGATTTACCTGTTTGTGTGTTTTTGTGTTTGCCGTCCCTCTGAGCTGTCTTCCAGACTATCGCACTGTCCTGCTGGGATTTTGCTAAAAATGAGAGGACCAGATTAAATGTTTCAGATTAACAGAGAATCTCTTCTTTTCAGTTAAGTTCAGTTTAAGTTATAAATGAAATGGTCATTTACATTCCATACACAGTTTAATAAAACCAACCAGTTGTAAATGTTGTGGTGTCGTTTATCTTCATCACATAAACTTGTATGGTTTTATTGTGTCTATAAAATATAGTGAAAATAATTAAGTGAAGGTTCAGTGTAAACTTCAAACCAGGAGTGGTCTGCTATAGAATTTTGAAGAGGCTGTTCCTAAATGAGCTGTGTGTTGTGACTATGTGAAGCAAAAATGAACAGTAAAAGGTAAATGTCCCAGTAACTAAGATAAAGGGTTCAGTAATTAAGATAAATGAATACATGCAGTTAACTGAAGTGAAAATACCAGGAACTACTACTCAAATAAAATAAGGGATATTCAGCTTTTGGTTAAAATGTCAAGATGAAACTAACATACAATATAACCCTTACAGGTGAACTTAATGAGACCTTTTCTAAACGTTTGAATGTTCAATGTTTTAGTACTTTTTACATAACTTGCTGTTCTCTTACAATCAACTTAAAAATTCACAATAGGCGTTTGATCCATAAATTTCCTGGTTCAATCAGAATCAGTATTTAAACCGTCCTCATCATGCTGTTCACATTTCGACATCATGAGACCAAGACGACACCTAACAGATCAACAGTAGCTCGCCATTGCGAGGCTTCAAACAGGATGTACTCAGACGGAAGTTGCCACTGAGCTTAGAGTGTCAGAGTGTCATCGGCAGGTTGCAACAGAGATACAGAGAGGAGTCACAGAAAGGCATAGAAGTGGACTTCCTTTGGCCACATCCCACCGATGACCGCTTTATTGTGAGCAGTGCCCTGCGGAACCGGATGACGAATATCACTCAACTCCAGGCACATTTAAGGGAGGTGAGAGGCACACAAGTGTCACGTCAGACCATACGAAAACATTAACATCAGCATGGTCTGACGACCTGCAAGGGTACCTGACCACACCACCAGGTACAGGCGTCATCCAGGGAGCATTTACACTGGACGAGAGACCCGCCGTGGGCCTCAGTGCTGAAGAAGGTCGATTCACGTTGAACAGTAATGATGGACACTGTTGGAGACGTCAAGGAGAGTGCTATGCATCAGCAACTGTTGTCACCAGGCAAGCTTGATCGTGGTGGTATTGCAGAGTGGGCAGGCGTGTCTAGTCAATACAGAACTGCAGTGCACTTTGTGAGTGGTACGGTGACATAGGCCACGACCTGAATCCAGTCATTGCAGGCCTAATGTCATCCCCATGGACGACAATGCTCCAGCTCATCGAGGTCGCATCATTAGGGAACGGCTGCTGCAGATTGGGTTACCTCGAATGGAGTGACCTGCACTTTCTCCAGACCTTAATTCCATAGAACACCCATGGGATCAGCTGAGTCGCCATGTAGAGGCTCGTAACTCCAGAATCTCACTGACCTGAGGGCCGCACATCATGCCTCAGCAGCCAATAAGTCGACTTGTGAACAGCAATTGACGTCGTTGTCAAGCTGTAATTGATGCTCAAGGGCAAATGACACCGACGTTATTGAGACCGTTTTTGTTGTGGTACACTCGCCACTGTTGTTGGCTTTTGTTTCAGTAAATAGTTTGAGATGAGGAAATCACCATTGCATGCTTCTACTTAAATGCCCTACTTTCATTATATAATTTCACTGTAGTGTAAACTTTTACGTTTTCCATACATTTCACCTGAAAGCCAAATATCCCTAACTTCTTGTTAGCAGTGAATATGAAGTAACTGAGGTACAATCTACAGTAACTGATACACCAGTAATCACAGTAAAAAATATACAGTGACTGAGGCAAATATACCTGTAATTGCTGTAAAATCTACAGTAGTGGGTATATAGCAGTAAATTTAAAAAAGAAAATACAGTTTACAGTGGCCTGGATAAAAAGGTAGCCTGGATAAAAAAGTGAGGCAAATATGAAGTAGCTGAGGTAAATACACTGTAAATCGAGTAAAATGTCTGTACAGCAATTAAACAAAAATATGCAGTGACTGAAGTAACTGAGATAAATATCAACAATTATTTATTCATTCGTTCATTCGTTCATTCCCCAGCAGGTTCTGGAAATGGTCAGTAGAGGGCAGTTCTGAGTAATGTACTGTTTTTTCTCTACAGCCTGGGAGAGTCACCTGAGGTCTTATAACACTCTGTATCTGGCGGGCTGGTTGTGATGAGCTCAGCTGCAGGTGAGGAAGGGCTTAGAACTAAACGTCAAGCCTGTGTGGAGCCCACTGACATTTCTGCATTCTGAAAAATCTATTTTCTGCAATAGCTGCTGGTATATTTTTTGAGAATGTGTTGAATAAAACCAAACATCCCAAGCCACTTTCCCCACATTATAAATTTTACCTGAAATTCCCACAATATTCCCATGTTTTTTATTTATTTAATTTTGTTTTCCTCATACATGAGTGTTTACTGATACACTAGGCAGTGATCTGATCTGGGGTTTTTTTTAATAATGAAAATTTCTTACATAGAGCATAGAGCTCCAGAAAAAAATGAGACCACTGCAAACATGTTCAGTTTCTCAGGTTTAATCTTTTATAGGAGCAAATATTGAACCGAACAGCTTACCTTTAGTTTTTTAAGAACTGCTGACAATATTTCTCCTAATTTCCAAACAAAAACATTTTTCTTTAAAGCATCATATTTAAGGAAATGACAAAACATCAAAATAAGAGATGCAGTGTTTACAGAACAAAACAAACGGCAATAATTACCTTTGACAAATTTCTAGTAGTGTTTCACCATCCATCTGGTCCCATTGCGAGAGGAGAGTGTTGATTACAGCAGAGGTTTTATACTTTTCCTCACTAAATAAGATGAGTTAAATAATTAAATAATGAGGCCTTTGTGTAGGAATTTAACAGGCACTGGCATGGAATGGTCCTCATACTCAGAGATGCTGATTTAAAAATGAATCGCAGTGCTCTCTTAATTTCCGGAGCTGTATATTATTCCTCATGAAAGCTACTTGCCTTCAGACCATTCATAACTGCCCAAGGCTTTGAATTCGCTCCCACAAATGGTCTCACATCTCTCCTATTTTATTTTCTTTGCACTGGTTCCCAGTGGAATTTGGGAATTTGGGGTCAGGCTCCTTACAACCTTGTGGACCCCCTGCCGCTTAACAGTACTAGTCGAGCCCTGAGATTCACCAAACAAGGCCCTCTTTCTGTGCCTCACACCAGACTGAAGAGGAGCAGGGATCACACACTTCAACCTGTTGCTCTCAGACTGTGGAACAAACCACCAGTACTGAAACTGGTGCAATCAGACAAAGAGTCCCAGTTTAAGTCCCAGTTTAAGATCTACCTTTTTAGACAAGCCTTTGGGTCACTTTTCTTAATATATCTTTATGTTTTATGTTTTGCATTTTAAAGCTTCAATAGATTTTTTTTTGTTCAGCCCTTTGTCATGTCTGTGAAACTTGCTTACTTACAAAAGCCATGTTCTGGAGTCTGTTTGTACACCTAACCTTGACCTGGCTGACCCTTCACATAATGCAATGCAGTGTGACACTGAAAAACTAAGCCTTTCTGCATGGATACATTAATCAGAAGCAGAATCAGATTTATAGGCGGACTATGTAAACAGTAAGTTGGTTTCAGACATTGGTGACTCTCTTGTTCAATATATAGACAATGTACAGATTTTCAGACAATTCAGATATTTACAGACAATACAAAACAAACAAGCAAGAGTATCTAAGTGTAAAGTGTAAAGTCTAAACTGATTATTCTATCATACATGAACACACCACAGCACACAGTGTTTCTCTGCATTCAACCCATTCACCAAGTGAAGCAGCGGGCAGCCAGGAACACAGCTCCTTGGGAGCAGTGTGTGGGGACGGTATCTTTCTCAAGGGAGCCTCAGAGGTAACATCTATTAGTATCTATTAGACAGTTGTGCATCCTTTCCTGAAATTGTGGTGAATGAGAAGGTCATAGCAAATGATATGACTCCCAGCTGCTTGTGAGGGAGATGACATGAGGGAAGAAACCACTCCTGTGTCTAGTCATCTTAGTAGGAAGTTTTCTGAAACACCTGACAGTGAGTGATTCCAGAGTGTGAGGAATCTGTGATGGTGTTCGCTGCTTGTTTCTTGGGTCCTCAGTACAGTCCTGTCAGGGGGCCCCAATGTTTTTTTCAGCTGTCCTTATTGCTCACTGCAATCCTTTCCTGTTCTGTGGCCGCAAACCAGTCTGCGACAGATGTGCACGAGATGGATTCGATGGCTGTATAGGGGCTCTTGTGGTAAACCAAACTTCCTTGTTTGTCGCAAAAAGTACATCCTCTGGTGGGCCTTTTTATAGATGGGGCTCTACAGATCTTGGGAAATGGTAGTTCCCAGAAATTAGAACGTCCACTAATCACAAGTGAACACACCACCGCACACAGTGTGTACAGTGTGAAATTCCTCTCTACATTGAACCCAAGTGAAACAGCAGGCAGCCAGTGACCCAGCATCAGGGTGTATGGGGACAGTACTTTGCTCAGGGTACCTCAGCTGTGCCACTGGCAGTCCTGGGATTCAAGCCTGCAACCTTCTAATCATAGCTGCAACTTCCTAACCACCAGGCCACCCGCTGCCTATGTGAGGAGGGCAGTGTTGAGCCTTCTAAAGTCCACTGTCATGTATACTGGATGGTCTGGTGGGGTTTACAGTGAGCAAGAGTTTGGATCTATACATAAAAGTTGGTGCCAATTACTGAAGATGGGCTTTAAGGCTGCAGAATTTTATTAATGAAATAGCTGTAGATACATCACAACTAAAATAAAAACTCAAGTCAAATAAATAATCATAATTTATTACACAGTATGCTGACAGCCCAGTGGATAACTTTCCTTTAACCACTGCTGTCATTATAGAGTCCTTTTGGTATTCACTAAACATCCAGCCAGGTTAATTTATGAGTCATCTTCTAATCATTATTATTATTATTTCCAATGGTAATATGTGAGAAAATCCTAGAAGTTGTTGAAAAACAAAGAAAGCACATTCAGCATTTAAACAGTACTGTGCAAAGTCTTGAGCAACCCCTCATTTCTTTATATGTTGCTCTGAATCACCTTGCTGGCACAAAATGTTATTTTCTTCCTTCCAGACTGTCCTGTTATTGATTGAGTAAATTAAAGTAAAGAAATGGTACCAAATATTTCACTGCAACAAGCAGCCTAATGAGACAGGGAGCCTAGTTAAAGGAGTTCCAACCATTTAGCATCTGGAATCATCTGCACCTGTTCCTTCACTGGTTCAGACAGATGTGCTTTGTTCTGCTTGAATGAAATGGTATGGGTAGGGTTACAATTTTACAGGATACATGGACTGAAATGGACTGAACCTTTGAAACATGATACTTGAGGAATGCCCAGTTTTCTATGAAGGGATTCTTAAAGAAATGCAGATCAGATCATAATGTGATCATATAATGATAATGTGACAGTAAACGGATTAAAAAGAAATGTATTGTTTGTTTTATATGCACTACTCACACCACTAAATCAAGATGTTTCACTGTTTATGAGAGAAACTGGGCAATGAGTGTGTGTGACAGATGTGTGTTCTTCACTTAAAGATGCTTTGTGTCTGATATCAGCAAGCAAGAGATTTCCACAGAGGAGCTGAAGGCCGCTGTGCTCCCTCAGGCTGAGTCTGCTTTGTGTGCTCACTCGTCCATTAGAGCGCTCTGATTGGGTTACTGTTCCTCTGTCCCTCAGTGCAGGTGCTCTTTCCTCCACAGTGACGGATGGATCTACGTGATAAAACAGACTGCAGTAGAACAGTGTCACCTGGTTGCGCTTTTCATCACCGGAGCCCCTGATAACACACTCTCAGCCAGGCTTTGAGGAGTGTGTGACATGAATGTGTATTTACAGTGGGCTCATACTGTTTGGGACACCCAACACACTGCTGCTCATTAACACACAAACACAGACCTGCAACATCATTGCATGGGCTTTTTGGACTGATTTTAAAATTCATCTGCTGTTTTTAAAGCTCTTAATGGCTGAGAACCTTCATATATCTTAAGTTACTCATAGCATCCTGATGAATCTTGGTTTCTTTAAGTGGTTCTCCCCACTCTTCTTAAGGAGACTATTATTTTCACTCTTGGTTCTTCTCGTTGGTTCCTCCCCATGTTCTGAGGAAGGGTCTCCTATTGAGACTTAGGTCCTGTCAGGGGTTTCCCATGTGTTCTCATGGTGGTTCTCCTTTTGAGTCTTGGTTCCTCTCAGTTATTTTTCCCAATGTTCTTTAGGTTCCTGGTGAATCTCTCCTTTGAAGTCATGATTTCTCTCAGTAGTTCTTCCCCATGCTCATAAGGAGGTTCTCCTTTTAAGTTGTGTTTGCTCTTAGTGGTTCTTTCCTATGTTCTTAGTGGGGGGTTCTACTTCTGAATCTGTGTTCCTCTAAGAGGTACTTTCTCATGTTCTTAGGGATCTCCATTTGATTCTTGGTTTCTCGTTGTGGTTCTTTCCCTTGTTCTTAAAGAGTTTTGCCATTACTGTTGCCCGTTACTTGCTCACTGTGGGCTGAGCATTTCTAAAAAAGCTGCTCTGTAACAATACTGACAGAACAAATAAATTTAACTGAACTCAAGTCCCATTTTAAATAATCAAGAGATGTTTCATCAAATTTACATCTACGGCATGAAGAAGCGACTTCTGCTCCCTAACTACAGGGGATAGTCTCCCTGGACCAACTTGGGGTTAAGGGTCTCGCTCAGGAACCCAGTGGTGGTGCTGAAGGTAGGATTCAAACCCATGACCTCTTGGACCAGAGGTAAGTATCCTACCCACTAGACTTCCACCACCCACAAATGGTTCCTCAACAAAGCACAGAAAGATGCCGCTTTCTTTTTCTTCTAGTCAGCTTCTGATACTAATTTTATAGATCTACTGATATATATGCAATTAAAATATTGTTTTTATTGTTATTATTGTGAATGCCAGGAGACTGATAGGACATTGTGTATTGTTTCAGCACTAGTCTGTGGGGAAAGCTATATTTAAACAAAAAAGAGCTTTCTGGTTTTGTTTTCCAGGAATGATTTCCGGTCTTTTCCAGGAACTGAATCAGTGATATCTTCAGATATCAGTAATGATCTGATGCTTCACAAAATTAAGAACCACTTTTATAAATGGTCATTCAAAAATAACTTCATAATGTTTCCCTTTTATTTTCGTCCACCAAAACACCGCTTTCGTCAGTTCACCAACCCTGCTTCTGGAGATCTGCCTACTTGTGGACTACACCATCAACCTCCAAGACCTGCTCCAGTTCATTCTTCAACTTCTTCAGAATGACCTTGATTGGCTAATCAGATGTCTTATAGTTTGTTGAGGTTTGGGGGGGGTGGGGTTGAAAGGCAGCATGTTAGACAGAGGTTGGAAATAAATTCTGCAGGGAAGCAGATCTCCAGGAAGCAGGGTGGTGATCTTTGGCTCATGTGATTCTCCAGGGCTTTCGATAGGCTGTTACCATCTGTTTTTGGCTCTGATGGTTTTGTGAGTTGAACTGCAGTGGTGAATGGTGATGAGTGGTGATGCAGTGAAACATCCAACATGAAAGGACAGAACTGGGAACAGACTATTAACAGCAAACCAGATCTTCTTAGATGGTGACGTCTGTATCAGCCAGAACAGTTCACACTCAATTTAATAAGAGCAAGGGTTTGGTGGGGGGTTGTATATATACGTGTTAATATTGACTTGGCATGAGGTAGATGATGTCCAATGGTCCTAAACTTCTATCCTTAGAAAAGAGTGAAGCTAGACAGCTGGCTTAGCATTTTGAGGAGGGTAGTAGACTTCAAAGACAAGTCAGGAATTTCCTTCTGGCAAAACAAACTACCAAAGAGATGCGAGGAGGCAATTTATCGAGTCTTCCAGTATCCATCCATCTAGTGGTCCTAGAATAGAATGTAACCCTGGGATTTCATACAGAAGATTTGTATGAAAAAGAATGTAAATTAGAGTGAAAATATTAATGTATAAAACGTCTATGAAATTCTAAATGCTTTCAAATACTTATTTTAGTTTAGAATTTATGAGGCATGAACCTCAAAGCTATTTTTTGCAGTACTATGTAAGCCTCACCAGTTGCTTTTTGAGTTCAAATGTGTACTACATGTCCAATAAACCCCAAGAATAGTTTGTAAATCATGTAAATAGGTGTGGATATTGTGACGGTTTATTTTCCCATTCTGTTGATTCGATAAATATGTAATGTGCTGCAGCAGGGTTTCAGCAAAAAAACACTACATGGGGGACCAAAGGCTAATTCAGTTCTAAATAGCATTAAAATATAAACACTCAAGGGAGTATTTAAAAAATCTAATTAGTTATTTACCTCAAAACAATGAATTTTCTCAGGCTAGAGGATAAACAGAATCACTTTAAGACCCACCCTAGGGATTCTACAGTATGTTCCCAGCATACACTCACACAGTCTACAGGCAGAGGCCCACTTATCTCCCCATAGGGACTGAGTGGCTGCTGATGTTATTCTGAGAAGGGGCAAATTAGTGACAGTAAGGTGAGAGTTTGTTCTCCGTCCCAGCTCTGCTTTGAGTGATGAGTTCATGGCTGATAATGAGAACCATCCAGCCAG
The DNA here is from genome assembly GCA_037577075.1 of Alestopetersius hilgendorfi. Classification (NCBI taxonomy): domain Eukaryota; kingdom Metazoa; phylum Chordata; class Actinopteri; order Characiformes; family Alestidae; genus Alestopetersius; species Alestopetersius hilgendorfi. Next base: position 182 of record JBBIGB010308376.1, on the reverse strand, counting down.
AGCACACACTTACCTTCAAGAGTGAATACTTTACATTGTATGATACTTACTAACTGTGCTGCACATGTCTGGGATTAAATATTCATGTTCAGCACATCTTAGGAAAACAATCACTGTATTAGACTTTACAGAAGTTGTTCTTTTACAGAATATGGTCCTGCATGGGCCCAGCCCCTGTTGGA